>CAMZMU010000042.1:17513036-17793256 GCA_947311845.1 Poa pratensis | reverse complement strand
TTCGTAATTTGGCAGGAACATATAACTCGGGTGCCAATGTGCCATTTCTGCTTAAATTCCTATTCATTGTTATTGAGGTCAACACAACCTTATCCAATTAGTCTCCCCTTTCGACACAAATTCTAATATAGTTCTAAACTTTTTTTGAAGGTTAGCAGGATCACTGCTAATTCAAATTAGGAGAATAAGTTTAACAAGGGGGTGGGTGAAAAATCAGAGCAAAACTGCTCAGGTCACCTCAACGAAAAAAAGATTACACAAAAACAAAATTCAGCTGAATCAAAGGGAATAGACGCTCCTGCGACGTTCCAAAGAAGGCATCCATCAGGTATCCGCGCCATCGGTGCATCAACTGAGGGATTGCGGTGCTAAAAAATCCTTCTGTTGCGCTCAAGTCACAGTTCCCAAGCCGCAAACAAGATGAGGGATTGGGTTCCTTTACGCTTGGCAGCAGGGGTGTCAAGTCGATCTACGGCGTTGCACCCATTAGAAGATGTAGGACGCCGGTGTCCAGAAGAAGCTTATATGGACAGAAGCCTTAATAATTGAGGGAACCTGTTTCGTGGAGTCCACCTACAGAATCCGAAGCATAAATTATGGAGCGGTATGCGCATAGAATAGCACAAAATATGTGAACCAATTAAAAAATGCGGTGTATTATTTATTACGTCATCCGTAGCAAAATACGGGCATTCAACTAGTATGTGCTAAAACACATTTACCACATATATTGTATGTTTTTGTTTCGTTTATGTACTTCCTTGATTCAATGGCTCAAATTTTATGGCCTTACATTGCTTGTCCCTTCCTCGATCACTTGTCGCGTCCCGATTGTGAGGCCGGCCGGCACCGTGAATCACGCACGCTGCTGCTGTCACGTATAGGGCAGGGAGTACTTGGCCATTGATGTCCAGCCTTGCTCGTGAGCAGGCGTTCGCCAAGGATCGAGGGGCCTAGCTGAGTGCCGGGGAGCAGGACCATGTAGATGGGAACAGGAGGACCATACTTCCATGCTATGCTAGCTGTGCGTGTTGTTGACACGATTCCCTTTTGGTTTTTATCCCTTGGTCTTGGTGTCCTACAAAGAGCGCATGGTACGGCTACTGCCCAGCACGTGAGCCTACTGTGCAGCAAATTCCTCGCGCTGTTCCGGACAGATCACTAATCTTGGCATGTTCCTTCCGCGGAGAATCTTTGTTGGTGGGAGGGTTTTGTTTGAATCAAAAGAAACGGTGAGTTGTTCGTGGATCACGCAGGTGGATACCTTAGCCGGATGTCGACATGGTGTGACTCACCATTTCAGTGCGGCAGTGCCACGCGCGTCTCCGCGACTGGCCGCCAGCCGTTTGTACTTCGGCCCGTGCCGTCGGTTTCACCACCGGACGGTACAACGTACGTGCCCCACACACGCACGGGCACAGCACCAGTTGCATTTGCATCACGATATCATGGGCGTGCATGCACCCGCCGTCAATTTGGACCATCTGAATATCTGATCGTGCCACGGCCACCTCTGGCCGGGTCCTTCTCTTATCCTCACCAATCTCCGTGGCCACCTTATCGTAGTTGGCTCTCCAATAAGCTCTTGGACGTCGGATGCAGAAAGTCCGTCCAATCGTGGGCACAATAGCGGCAAACTTGCCAGTACGGTCCAATACATATTATTGATCCTTGTCGTGGGGTAATCACGGCAGATGCCATACGGGGTGGCTTAACTCGGGTGTGAGCCAGGCGACGTAGGATTCACAGAGAGGTTGCACACGCAGAGTTTACCCAGGTTCGGCCCCTCTGTATGAGGTAAAGACCTACTCCTGCTTGTATGTATTTGGATCTGAATGGGGTGTACAATGGTGTGCGCACCAGAGCTTGCGGGTGCTCCGGAGGCTATGGAATGAGATGAGTCTGCCTCTAGGGTTGCTCCTTGCCGGCTTTATATAGGGAGCCGGCTAGGGTTTACAGGGAATGACGGGTTCCGCTGGCGGCGCTAGCTATCCTGCCTACAAGTGCGGCTTCGTGGAGCGCACTCTTCGGGATACACAATCGCAGACTGATTCGAAGATATCTGCTGCCGCCTCCCCGAGCCGTCATACCGGGATCCTCGGGGACCCGGTATCCTGGAAGATGTACACCGGGTGGGCTTTGGGCCACCCGGCCTTGAAGGCCGACTCGGGGTCCTGGGCCTACCCGGTTGGGCATCCCCCCATCATTAGCCCCCGAGTTCGTCAGGGACTCGTCTCCGGCTTGGTCTTCGTCTTGCGAACTGCCGGGTCGTGTCGTTGAACGAACTCCTGAAACAGAGAAAAGAAAACAACGGCTCGGAGTGGTGGATTTTGGCTTTTAACGTCCGGTCTAACTCAAGTTTTTGTTTGATGCCGGCTTGTGCCCGTCGGGACGTTTGCCATCCCGACTCGCCTCGGTGCGGGTTGTCTCCTTGCCTTCTCCGTCTGACGTCACGGCATCTTTGACCGTTTGTCCTGTAGTGTTTGTCTGTCTGGCGCCGAGTCGATTGATGGGACTTGACGGCGCATCGACTGCCTCCACCTCGGGATGGAGCAGTGGCAATGATGACGCTCCTTGACCCGCACGCGCCCGATCCATCGGTCCAAACGTCGTGACAGAGCGACGTGGCCGAATCTGAGCCGCATTTTTCGGCACGCTCCCGTGGAAACCGAGGCGTCGCGCGGGAATCGAGGCGTCGTGCGACGTGGCGATAGTGGGCGACGTGGACGTGGGCGGCGCCATTTACTGCGGTAACGGCTCCACTCACTGTGCCTATTAAAACGGCAGGGGAGCGCGGCTGGTGAGTTCATTCTCCACTCTTCCTTGCGCTCGCCGTCTCTCCAAGCAGTCGCGCCTGAGTTCTTCGCCGCATCGCCGCCGCAGCCATTGGACATCTTGCTCCTCCGCCTCTCTTCCGGCCAAGATGGTGGCGCCCAAGAACAAGTGGGAGAGGTCGTCGGTGACGGCGCAGGCGCTGGAGCAAGCCGCCAACGAGGGCTTGTTGCCGCCGGCGTCGGAGCGTCGGTGGCGCATCGCCTCCGCGGATCCTCGCCCGCGGCCATCGCCGGGCGAGTTCGTCGCCTTCCTCGCGTTCCTCGAGCGCGGGCTGGGCTTCCCCACGTCGGAGTTCTTCCGGCGATTCCTGGACTTCTACGGGCTTCAGGTACATGACCTGACGCCCAACTCGATCCTCCATCTCGCCTGCTTCGTCACCCTGTGCGAGGGCTACTTCGGGTGCGCCCCGTTCTTCCCGCTGTGGCTGTGGATCTTCCACGGCAAGCTGGGGAAGGGCGGCGACATGGCGCCCTGCGGCGGCCTCAACTTCCAGGTCCGCGGCGACGTCGACTACCTGGATCTCGGCCTCCCCTCCAAAGTGTATTGGAGGAAGTCGGGCTTCTACATGCGGGAGCCGGCGCCTGACGGCGAGATCGGGATCCCCTGCTTCTCGCCATCGCCGAGCCGGCCTCGCAATCTTCAGGAGCTGCCGCGCGACGCCGACTTGCCCATGGTGCGCCGGCTGATGGCGCGGCTTCAGGAGCTGAAGAAGGAGGGCTGACGGGTCTGAACCTCATCGCCACTTGGGTGAAGAGGAAGATCGCGCCTCTGCAGCACCGGCCCTCGCTGATCTGCGAGTACAAGGGGACGAAGGACCCGCAGCGCCATGACCCGACATTGTTCGAGTCGGTAGAGCAATTCACGCTGCGGATGAAGCGTGTCACGGTCCACCCGGCTCCCGAGTGGATCGTGGGCGGCCTGGAGGCCTACTCCGCCAAGCATCCGGCTCCTGAGGTGAGTCCCTTTGCTTGACGATTCGAAACTTTCCTTTTCTTGGTCTTTTTATACCGATCCTTCCTGCTTTGTCGAATTCAGGAGTTTCGATCGCTTGTTGGGTTGCCTCCGACCCGCGGAGACGCTCCCACGGTGCTTGCCGGCCCCAACGACGTCGTCGAGCGCGACTCCGACGACGAAGCCGACAGCGCCACCATGGCAACGAGGCCGCCTTCTCCTCCCGCCAACCGATCCCCATCCTGTCTGAGGATGAGGAGGAAGGAGAAGAAGGAAGAGAAGAACGCGCCGGGTCCAAGAACCCGGCGCCTGCTGAAGATGATGATGAAGATGATCAGCCGCTCCGCATCCGGCGGAGGCGTAGGCCTGCGGCTGAGGACGCCGGGCCCAACTCCAAGCGCTCCAAGTCGGCGAACCCGACGCCGCCGCCACCGGAGCGATCGGCTGGGGCTGCCGTGCAGCGCACCGTCGTTGCCGAGCGGAGGCAGAAGGCCTTGCGGGACATCCCTGCGAGGGCCCGCGCCGACTCGCCTCCTGCGCCTCGCTTCCGAGGGTTCGGACCTCAACTCTTCCACCTGCGGGTGACAGGTCTGCTGCTGATCCTCATCCAAAGTTCCGTGGAAACGCTATCTTGAGTTTGACCCGTGCGAGTGTCGCAGGGCTGAGGACGCGTCCCTCAGTGACATGGAGGACGCGCTGGAGAGCGACTCCCAGCGGGCGGAGCCCGCCGCGCACGTCACGGAGCCGACCACGAGAGCGCCGAGTCCTCCGCCTTCCGCCGGCGGAGGCGACGAAGTTATTGTGCCCCCTCGACCCGAGGGGGCCACTATTGATGACACCGTGCCGGCTGGCACAGGGTGCCACGCCTGCCGGAGACGGCGCTGGTGGTGACGACGACCGCGCCGCCGCGACGGCTTCCTCGTCGGGTGGGCTGACTGCCCAGCCCCCGAGCTCCGTCCCGGGTGCGTCTGCTCCCCGGCCTGACTTCCGAGCCGCCATCCAACAGCGATGGATGCGCACCAGGTACGTAGAATCTTCTTGCACCTGTTGCGTCCGTAGCGTATATGTAGCCCCCAAGGCCCGAGTCGTGTTCGTAGAAAGCGGCTTGGGTCTTCATAGTTTTCTGGATGCAAGTTTGGCGAATAGCGTAGTCCTTGGTTTGCCAATGTCGATGTAGAGGCAGGCCGGTGGCGGGTGTGTATGCCACTCGGACGTAGCCCCCGAGTTCCTGACTCGGCGTATTTTTTTTTTGTTGGGGCTAGCCCCCGGGTTAGCAAATGTTGGTGTAGAGGTAACCCGTGGCGTAGCCCCCATGCCTCTTCTGATTGTTATTGTCTTGTGAACTGCAGGAGCTGTCCTGGCTCCTCGAAGCCGAACAGCAGGAGACCCGCCGCCTGCAGGAGGAGCTGAAGAAGGCGCGCGACGGCTTCATCTCCGTCGCTGAGCACCAGCAACTGCTGGCCGCGCAGGAGAGCCGGCACACGCAGGCGTTTGCCGCGGTGCAGGAATCCTGCGAGCGGCTCAGCAAGCAGAAGGAGGAGGCGGACGCCGCCCTCACCCAGGCGACCAAGGGGTACGGCGAGGACCTCGAGAAGCTCGAGCGCAAATCCGCGAGGCTGAGCGCGAGATGAAGGAGCTGACCGAGCGGCTTGCCACCCTCGCCGTTGGCATCTGGGGTAAAGATTTCATGCGACCCTTTGCAGTTTGTGCCTACTTGACTTGTGGCCTTGTTGTTGATTTTTGTTTTGTTGAACAGGCGAGGAGACGGCTGGCCTGACGTCTGCGGAGCATGTCCACCGGCTCGGAGTCTTCGCCCGTGACGTTCACGGCCGGCCAGCAAGGTCGTCCAGATGCTGTCGCCCAAGGAAGGTGTCCCCGCACCCGTCTGCAAGGTGTTGCGGGTTCTGGAGCTGATGCCCCAGGTGATCACCTGGGTGCGGGAGTCGTCGGCCCGAGCCGGCGCGTGCATTGCCCTCGGGCTTGTGCGGGCCGGTACAGGCAGACGAACGTGGACAAGATCACGGCCAGCATCCCCACCGATAGCAGCGGCCGGGAGATCGATCTGCAGCCGGTGCTCCAGTACTGCGCCCCTTACGCCTGCCGGGCTGCCAAGATGGTCGACCACGACGACTTCGTCTTCGACGTGGTGCCTGAGGGCAACGACCTTGGCGAGGTGGCGGACAGGGAGCCGGCGTCGGAGTACCTTTTTGAAAGGGCTTCAGCTCTGCCACCGCCGGCTGCGACGAACGAGGCGTCGACGTCTTCTGCTCGGGCGGCTCCTCCGTCTTGAAGTTTGCTCCCCTGCTTTCAAAAGAGGGGTTATTTTGAAGTAGTTAGGGTTTGTCGCCTGCGGGCGAAAAAATATTATGTAATGAAACAAGTATGATATGTGCCGGGTTGCGTTTCAGCGTGCGCCTCTGCGGCTTATTAATCTTTGTTTTGGCACTCCCATGCTTGTTTTTTGTGCGCTTTTCGTCACTTTGTTTGTTTTTCGCTTGTTTTGTAAGCTAGTCGATCGTGCGACCTCGCCAAGTGTGCTTCGCGTGATTTTTTCGTGACGCGCGCGGTACCCATGGTGACAAAGTCCGAGTGCGGCTTCATTGTCAAGTTAGGTTTGAACCGGCTGCACTACTTCTTCACTTTGTGCGGGTAGCTGACGACTTGGGAGAAAACAACAATTTTGTGATTTTGCTTCGTGAGCAGGGGGTCCAGTGGTGAGCCGCGCATCATGGCATCCGGCTCTCTTTGACAACCCATCAATCATATAACGTGTGAGTAGGAAGAATAAAGACTCGAAAGCATGATTGAATCGAAACGATAGCCCCCGAGCGTGCCGGGTATGTATCGACTTTATTTCCTTGATTGATTACACAGCATTACAATGGATACTATGTATAATAGGGGCGAAGCAGGCTGATGTTCCATGGACGCTTGGTCTCCTCTTCCGACTTGGAGCTTTTGTTCGGCTCACGCAAGTCGACGAGGTGGTAGGAGCCGTTGCCCATCGCTTTGCTAACGACGAACGGTCCTTCCCATGGTGCCGAGAGCTTGTGCATCCCTTTCGACTTTTGGATGAGCCGAAGAACCAAGTCGCCTTCCTGGAAAGAGCGACTTCTAACCCGGCGGCTGTGGTAGCGGCGCAGGCTTTGCTGATATATCGCCGTCCTGGAGAGTGCGAGTTCGCGAGCTTCTTCCAGGAGGTCGACGCCGACTAGGCGGGCTTCTTCATTTTCTTCCTCGTTGTAGAGGGCGACCCGAGGCGAGTCGTGCTCGAGGTCGGTCGGCATGACGGCTTCCGCCCCGTACACCATGAAGAATGGCGTGTAGCCGGTGGAACGGTTTGGAGTCGTTCTGATGCCCCAGAGTACGGCTGGTAGCTCGTCCAGCCAGCAACCCGGTGTTCGCTCCAGTGGGACTTGAAGTCGCGGCTTGATCCCGGCTAGCACTGTCTGGTTCATTCTTTCCGCCTGCCCGTTTGATTGCGGGTGGGCGACACGCCAAGTCGAGACGGATGCCTTTTTGTTTGCAGAAGGCCTTCATCTCTCCTTCAGCAAAATTTGTGCCGTTGTCAGTGATGATGCTGTGCGGGTAGCCAATCGGAAGATGAGCTTCTGGAGGAACTTGGTTGCGGTCTTGCCGTCGAGTTTCTTGATAGGTTCAACTTCGACCCATTTGGTGAACTTGTCGACTGCGACGAGCAAATGTGTCATGCCACCGCGAGCTGTTTTGAACTTGCCCACCATGTCTATTCCCCAGACTGCGAATGGCCATGTCAGAGGGATGGTCTTCAGAGCCGCGGCGGGTAGGTGATCCTGCCGGGCGTACTTCTGGCACCCGATGCACCGACGGACGATGTCGACTGCATCCTGATGAGCAGAGAGCCAGAAAAAACCGTGCCTGAACGCCTTGGCGACCAGGTTGCGAGCGCCGACATGGTGGCCGCAATCTCCCGAGTGGATCTCATGAAGGATGCGCCTTCCCTCTTCCGGCTCGACGCAGCGGAGGAAAACTCCCGATGTGCTGCGTTTGTAGAGCTCGCTGTTGATGATGGCGTAAGCTGAGGCCCGGCGCACGACTCGCCGTGCTAGGACCTCGTCGGCTGGCAGCTTTTTGGTGGTGAGGAACTCGATGTAGGGTTCCCTCCAGTCGTTGTTTCTTGGGTTACCGCCACCAGAATTGCATCTGATGATGGCGGGTTGGCGATGTCGACTTCGGCCGGCGGGCGTACCGACGGGTTGTGCAGGTGGTCGAGGAAGACGCCGGGTGGGACTCGGTCCCGCTTAGACCCGAAGCGAGAGAGTGCGTCAGCCGCCTCGTTCTTCCTCGGTCGACGTGCTCCAGCTCCATGCCGGCGAAGTGGCCGCCGACTTGATCGACGAGCCGGCGGTAAGCCGCCATGTTGGGATCATTTGCATCCCAGGTCCCCATCGTTTGCTGAACGACGAGGTCGGAATCGCCATAACATTTGATACGGCTGACTCCCATCTCCTTGGCCACGCGTAGGCCATGTAGGAGGGCTTCGTACTCGGCGACGTTGTTGGTGCAGTGAAGTGTATCTGCAGCACATATCGCATCTTGTCGCCTTGGGGAGAAGTGAGGACGACTCCAGCCCCCGAGCCCTCATACATCTTTGACCCGTCAAAGAACAAGGTCCATCTGCCGGCTTCATAGGTTGGAGCCGGCAACTGTGTCTCCATCCAGTCGACGAGGAAGTCGGATAGTGACTGCGACTTGATCGCAGTGCGGGCTGCGTAGCTGAGGCCGAAAGGCTGCAGCTCGGAGGCCCATTTGGCGACGCGCCCAGTTGCCTCTCTGTTGCGGATTATTTCAGCTAGGGAGATGAGCTGACCACCGTCATCGGGTGGCCCATGAAGTAGTGTCGCAATTTTCTTGAAGCAAAGAAAACACCGTATACAAGTTTTTGGTAATGCGGGTAACGTTGCTTCGAATCCGTCAGGACTTCGCTGACGTAGTAAACTGGCCGCTGGACCAGTTGCTCGTGGCCTTCCTCCTTGCGCTCGACGACGACCACCGCGCTGACGACTCGGTTGGTCGCGGCGATGTAGAGGAGCATCGGCTCCTTTTCCAGTGGAGATGCGAGGATCGGCGCCTCGGCCAACGTCTTCTTGAGTGCCGTCAAGGCGGCGTCTGCCTCGTCGTTCCAGGTGAACGTGTCCGACTTCTTGAGGAGCCGGTACAAGGGCATGGCCTTCTCGCCGAGTCGTGAGATGAAACGGCTGAGGGCAGCGACACAGCCTGTGAGCCGCTGCACGTCCCGGAGGTTCTCCGGCTTCTTCAGAGCTTCGATCGCCTTGATCTTCTCTGGGTTGGCTTCGATGCCTCGCTCGGAGACGATGAAGCCCAGGAGCTTGCCCGCGGGTACGCCGAAGACGCATTTTTCCGGGTTGAGCTTTATCCTGTACTTGCGGAGGTTGGTGAATGTCTCCGTGAGGTCGGCAATCAGGTCCGTCTTCAGCTTGGACTTGACGACGATGTCGTCCACATATGCGTGGACGTTGCGGCCGATCTGCTCGTGCAAACAGTTCTGTATGCACCGCTGGTAAGTCGCTCCGGCATTTTTCAAGCCGAAGGGCATGGAGACGTAACAAAACGCGCCATAGGGCGTGATGAAAGACGTCTTCTCTGGTCTTCGGGCGCCATCTTGATCTGGTGGTACCCGGAGTAGGCGTCGAGGAAGCATAGCGCCTCGCACCCTGCCGTCGAGTCGATCAGCTGATCGATGCGAGGCAATGCGAATGGATCCTTGGGACAGGCTTTGTTCAAGCCTGTGTAGTCGATGCACATCCGCCACGTTCCGTTCTTCTTCAGAACGAGCACCGGGTTGGCAAGCCATTCCGGGTGTATGACTTCGGCGATGAACCCGGCAGCTAGGAGCCGGGCTATTTCTTCGCCAATAGCCTTCTGTCTCTCACCAGTGAAGCGACGCAGGAACTGCTTCACTGGCTTCAGCTTGGGGTCAACGTTGAGCTTGTGCTCTGCGAGCTCCCTCGGGACGCCTGGCATGTCAGATGGTTTCCATGCGAAGATGTCCCGATTCTCACGGAGGAAGTCGCAGAGCGCGCTTTCCTATGCGACGTCCATGTGCGAGCCGATCACCGCCGTCTTGGAGGAGTCGCCCTCGACCAGCGGGATGCGCTTGGTCTCCTGTGCCGACTGGAACTTGTCGCGTGAGTCCAGAGTCGGCTTCTTGACGATGGTCATGTCGTTGGGGTCGACTTGCAGCTTGAGTTGCTCCAGCTGCTCCGTGGCGATGACGGACTCGGCAAAGACGGCGTTGCCCTTTTCGCACTCGATGGCGCGGTCGACGTCGCCGTGTACAGTGATGATGCCGTTCGGACCCGGCAGTTTCATCTTCAGGTAGGCGTAGCAGGGCCTTGCCATGAATTTGGCAAAGGCGGGTCGCCCGAGGATCGCGTGGTAGGAACTACGGAAGTTCACCACCTCGAACCAGATCTTCTCGAGCCGGAAGTTCTTGGCGGTGCCGAAGACGACGTCGAGTGCGATTTTGCCTAGCGGGTAGGCCTTCTTTCCCGGGACGATGCCGTGGAAGGTGGTGATGGTGGGGACTAGCTGTTCGTCACGCAATTTCATGCGTTGGAACGTCTCGTAGTAGAGGATGTTGATGCTCGACCCTCCGTCCATCAATGTCTTGGTCAAGATGTAGCCCTTGACCTGGGGCGCGACCACCAGAGCGAATTTGCCCGGGTAATCGACGCGGGGCGGGTGGTCTTGACGGCTCCATGTGATCGGCTGCTCTGACCAGTCGAGCCACTGGGGCACGTCTGGCAGAGTCGCGTGGACGGCGCGCCGTATGACCTTCTCCTCCCGCCTGGAATCGAGGCCGACGAAGGTGTGGCCCATGAAGCCGGCAGTGGGAGGCATGCCCTGCTGCTGCTCACCGTCGTCGTCTCCGTCGGGTGCCCGCTTCTTGGCACCGGTCTTGGCCTTGACGATTTCTGCAGTCCAGCTGCACTCGTCAGTGGTGTGGCCGGCTGGCTTGCCGGGTAGGCTATGATACCTACACGGCATGGCCAGGATCTCCGTGGCGGTGAGCTTCTTTCGCGGGAAGTTGCCGCGTTGGCTCTTGAAGCCGCGGCCCCCCGCAGCCGTGGCGGCTACAAGCTCGGAGCCGCCGTCACCCTTGCGTTTATGAGCGCTGGAGTGCTTGGCCTTGCTCTTGTTTTTGCCGCCTTTCTTCTCGTCGTCGTCCTCCTCGGAGTCGTCCTTGGTGACGTCGGACTCGGCGTACTTGTGCACGATGGCGAGTAGCTGGCCCATCGTCATGTCACCCTTGTGCGAGCGCCGCAGCTTCTGCTTGAGCGACTCGAAGGTGGTGTTGTCCTCGAGGTGGGAGTGCACCGTGTCGACGCTGAGGTGTTCTGCCGAGTTGATGAGGTCGGCGACTCGGCGATACCACTTTCTAGTGGACTCGCCCTCCTTCTGGACGCAGCGCTTGAGGTCCTCGACCGTGGCCGGGCGCTTGCAGGTCCCCTCGAAGTTGGTGATGAAGAGCCTCTTCAACTCGCCCCAGGAGTTGACGCTGTTCCTGGGGAGGTTGTTGAGCCAAGTGCGAGCCGTTCCCTCAAGCATGAGAGGAAAATAGCGCGCACAACAGAGCGAAGATGCGTTCTGGATGCTCATGGCGGCCAAGTAGTCCTGGACCCAAGTTTCCGGGTTCATGGCAGCGTTGTACTTGGGCGCCTCTCTCGGTCCTTTGAAGCTGCTAGGGAAACGCTCGCCTCTGATGGCGGGTCCAAAGCATCTAGGGCCGACGTCGTCGTCGTTGTTGTTGCGCGTCGCCTCGGCGCGCTTGTCGTTGAGGTGGTGGCGCAGATCCGGAGCGGAGTGATTGGAGCGTGCCTGCGCCTGGTTGTTGTTGATGGTGTGCCGGGCGTCGTTGCGGGCGAGCCGAGGCGGGTTGCCTCCAGCCCTCGCGTTGCTCGACACTGCCGGCTCCTCGTGCCGACTGCGTGGCGGCTGTGGGGCAGCGTCACGCCTGGGGGAACCCTTGTTTCCCTGGCTTCGGTGTGGTGCCGAGGCCGTTTTCTCGCTGGGTGGCGATCTGGAGTAGAGCTTGCCGTCGATTGCGACATGTTCTCCTGCAGCTCCAGCGCCTTGTCCACCAGCTTGCACCCCTTGCTCCAATAGGGGTTGTCCTTGACCCGGATCCTCTTGAAGAGAGAGGCGGCGGCAGTCATGCAATCGACTGGGGTGCCGAAAATCGCGAGGTCGGCGTCGTCGTCGTCCGCGGCTGGGGTTGGGACGAGCCGGGTTCGGAGGAGGCCGCGGCGCCGGAGGCGGCATCGCCGGGCGAGGTTGAGGCGGAACTTGACTCGAGCCGCCGGGCTGGGCCCTGCGGCACTCGTCACGCTGCCTCTCCAGCTCTGTCTCGCGCGCGAAGGCGTTGTCGAGCGCGCGAGTTGGTGCATCAGGGTTAAGCCGCGACTTGCGGTTTTTGTGATGCCGAGTGACCGCGGAGAGAGCGGTCGACTGAGCATCGACCTCCAGCTCCTTCTGGCGGATCTCCTCCTGCTGGAGGGCCATCTTCCGGCGCAGCTGCTCGAGCTGTGTCGCCTGATCGACGACGTTCGCCGGCGTGATCGGGGTGCTGAGCGGGTCAGCCACCCGACCTGCTTGTCCTCGCAGGGCGGCGAGAGATTCGTCGCGTTGCTGCTTTTCGCGAGCCTCCTGCTCGCGCCGTGCCTGGTCGCGCTGCTTCTGCGCGTTGGCCTCTGCTGTGGCGGCGTTTGTTGCCGCGGGTTTGGCGGCAGCAGAGTTTGCCGCCTCGCCCGTCATGTAGATGTGGGCGGGTGTCGCCGTGCCGTCCGAGGCCAGATCGGTCGAGCCCTCCGACTCGTAGTCGAGAACGGGCAAGATCGACCCGGTGTCGTCGTCGTTCGAGATCTGGACGGTCTCGGCAGATGGGGCGGGTGCAAAGTGGTTTGCAACCGCGGTGTCGACGGCGGCTTCGTCAAGCGGGTCGACGGGGGAGGAAGTACCATCGTAGTTGTTGGCGACTCCTTCCTCATCCGAGCCGCAGAAGCCGACGTAGGCGGTGACGCGGTCCCGAACGGGATAGCCATCGCGCGAGTGATCGGGGCGTAGTTGGGCCTGCCCCAAGTGTGTGGATCGGCGACGTAGCCGATCCCTCCGTGCTCGAAGTAGCTGCCGGTGACGATGTCACCGCGACCCGACATGGCTTGAGGGCTGAAGTAGACGCCAGTGCCGGGTTCAGGACTCTCCATGAAGTAAATTCCAGCGATCGCTGGCCCCACGGTGGGCGCCAACTGTCGTGGGGTAATCACGGCAGATGCCATACGGGGTGGCTTAACTCGGGTGTGAGCCAGGCGACGTAGGATTCACAGAGAGGTTGCACACGCAGAGTTTACCCAGGTTCGGCCCCTCTGTATGAGGTAAAGACCTACTCCTGCTTGTATGTATTTGGATCTGAATGGGGTGTACAATGGTGTGCGCACCAGAGCTTGCGGGTGCTCCGGAGGCTATGGAATGAGATGAGTCTGCCTCTAGGGTTGCTCCTTGCCGGCTTTATATAGGGAGCCGGCTAGGGTTTACAGGGAATGACGGGTTCCGCTGGCGGCGCTAGCTATCCTGCCTACAAGTGCGGCTTCGTGGAGCGCACTCTTCGGGATACACAATCGCAGACTGATTCGAAGATATCTGCTGCCGCCTCCCCGAGCCGTCATACCGGGATCCTCGGGGACCCGGTATCCTGGAAGATGTACACCGGGTGGGCTTTGGGCCACCCGCCTTGAAGGCCGACTCGGGGTCCTGGGCCTACCCGGTTGGGCATCCCCCCATCAGATCCGATGCTCTCACCCGGAGCCGATCCATATAAAACCTTGTTTGCTATCAGGGTATTTTAGGGGATTGGTGGGAATAATCATCTAGTGTATTGGGTGAAATCCTAAACTTCACCCAATCTCTTAGGGCTCATTTGGTAGCAGGGGTTTTCCTACCCAGACCCCCTCGGGGGATTATACGCGTGCAGGAGGATCCCTGCTTCCCACGGGGGAGATTTCCCCAATCCCTTGACCCATTTGGCAGCATACAGCACGGGGGAGATTTCCCAGGGATAGCCTACAATCAAAACTGAAGAATGTAATACGTACATGCATATATCAGTTCGACAATAAAAATAGAAATAAAATACTGGAAAATCAAATAAGATGTGGCTCCACATCAGATCATTGGGTCACAGATTCAATGCAACATATAGCAATTATTACATGTTCAAACATACTATTTTTCAAACTTTCATACATCACTCCCATTCGAAACATCAATTCTCAAATTATAAGTAGCGTATCATGACTCCAATTCTCAACCAAAACATCACAATTGCATCCTGATTTTCGTCTCAGATGCCCCTGGTATTAACTCTCCATATTCCAAGAGTGGAAATGCATAAGAAAAGTATATGTTTAGTGGTTACCGAAGCTACAAACAAAGGATGCCTTTTGACAACAGAGAATCTATAATACAAATATCTGATGCATTTTGACGCATAGCCTGTCAAACAATATGATATAAAATATTGAATGCAGCTAAGGGAAACATCTGAAACGAGAACATTTGAATTGGTATGATTCAGTTTCGCTGGTATTTGTATGATATGGTGTTCTGCATTTTAAATAAGGAACCATAACTCGCAAATGTCAGCCACTAGCATTCTTGGTATAGCTCAAGCAAGTATAGAAGTGCAGTTCGAAGCAAGTATGTGTTTAGTGGTTACCGAAGCTACAAACAAAGGATGCCCTTTAACACCAAAGAATCTATAATACAAATATCTGATGCATTTTGACGCATAGCATGTCAAATTTCAAATTTTTGATACAGTAAAGTAAAGTAGTGTAGTGCTAATATGTTTCAGCTTCGCATTTGACTAGTCTAACAAGCTAAATTGTAGGAACCCAAAATGCATCAGACTGAATAAAAATACTGGAAGTATAGGCAGCTGAAATATTACACTGCACAAACGTACATGCACTGAAATCAATAGCCAGACTAGGATAGTGAAACTCTCATGGTATAATAATACAAGAAAGATTGAAACTATCTGTTAATTGGCAAACCAAAAGATAGCTCCCGATAAACAGACTCTACTCACTCAACAGGACGTGTAAAGGCTTGGAAGGTAAACAGAATTGAAATGCCTTGACAACATTCGCTATCTAGAACAGAGTAAACGCAGATACCATGTCATTAGCAGAATATGGCTTCTCTTTTCTACTTAAGAATCGAGCAGCAAAGTATCCAACAATTCATAGCTAATCCAAGTGGGGAGAAGATAAACATGTTCAATTCAATTCAGGTAATCAGAATTAGCATTGGGTGCATTGGGTGAAACTCAGCGGATGGTAGATCATGCAGGTTGAGAAAACAGATAATCTTGTCACAGCCTGAGAACTAGCAATACCAACTAACAACTAAACTTGACAGATTAAATATCATCATGCAGAATTTCCTATTTTCCAGAACAACAAGCGTACGTTACTAATTACTAATGTTAACACCTATATCTATCAATCGATCATTTATCAATCTAGCCCTCACATACCATCGTGTTAAAAGGATGATTAGCACTTATTGACTGTGCTGGAGTTACTGAACGCATGATGTGTGATAATTGAAAGATTGCAGGCTTGCAGCAGTACCGAAGAAGCTGAAACTGAGGCTTGCAAGGCCTCCGCCTTAGCATCGAGTTTGGCTGCAGAAACTTGGTAGAAAATAGATCGGGTTGGCAGCAGAGGGAGGGAAGCGGAGGGGAGTGCAGCAACAAACCTGCAAGCACCGGTCGCCGGAGCTCGAGATCCCGGTGGCGGGAGGGCCGCGGGACGGGACAAATCTAGCCGGCGGCGGCGCGATTCCAGGCGAGCTGTGGCATTCTTGTTCCTCCACAGGAAGAGATCGGCAGCTGCAAGAATCCATGAGCCGGGGACGGAATAATATATGTATAGACAGAGGGAGACGCACCGGGACCTCCGCTGGAGCAGTCGCCGCCTCTCTCCTGGTCGGTGAGGAAGGCGTCGCGCCACCGTCGCCTAGCTCTGCCAACGAACGCCGCCACCTAGCGAGCGAGCTCGGGAATTCATCCCCGACGTCTCGACTAGGGCCTTGTTCGGTTAAGCCACTCCACAAGTGGATCGGAGTGGATTGGAGACGATTTAATCCATGCCAATTATTGGCATGGATTAAATCCCATCTAAGTCAAAATCCCCCCAAATCCTCTCCAGGGAGCCCTAACCCGGGGAAAGGCCGCGGAAGGGCCGAATTTCCCTGCCTTCGCGGAGCGCCAAATGGGCCAGTGGGGCTACCCGGGCCAGATTCGCCCGGGGGCTTTTCGCCCGGGAAAAAGACAAGACCGGGATCCCGGCTTTTCCCCTACTACCAAATGAGCCTTAGGGGATTGGGGATCCAATCCACTACCCCTACCTAGTGGATTGAGTATTGAGAAAAATGCACTAGAGTTTGGCGATTTGTGGGGAAATGTGGGGATAATTCCTGTCCAATACACTAGAACCAAACAATGTTTTGAGATATGTGGAGATTCACGGGTTTAACCGGGATAATCCCCGCCAATTCCCTAAAATACACTAGTACCAAACAAGGCCTAAAGCGGTTTGGGAGTGCCGGACAGAAGCGTCAAAGGGCGACACGTCTGATACCGACATGTGCACCAGCTCTATTTGCGACACATAGAGACGAACAAACAAATTTAAGGCGAGCGACTGCGCTAGTCAACTTAAATTAGTTAAAGCGGCGGTTTCCCCAGGCAGACACATCTTTGCTCCGCCTCCCGAAGTGTCGCGCACCCACTTTCCCTGGCCAACTTTATATGTGCGACGCGCACCGACCTCCTCTCCCGCTCTTCATGACTAGTCCATCGCTGCCGCCGAGGCATTCAACGACTAGATCAGGCCAGCTCTCATCCACCGGTACGCTTCACCACCGCCACGGAGCCGCGAGGCCAATGCACGCGAGCAAGAACCCCGAGGCGAGCTCGTCCTGCACAACTCCGCCTCGTCCGCTCCCGCCCACCAATGTGTCTGATGCTATGGGAGGCGTACGCATGGCGCAACAATAGATCATTGCCGACCGATTGTCGCCTCCCGGACGCTTGGTAGGCTTTTTGTTGGAGTTTCGGCTACACCGCTGCACATTGGCGAGGCGCGGCGTGTCTCGTCGCCATCCGCAACTCGCGGGCGGCGTTCCTGCCAGCGGAATGGGACCTTCCTAAGGAGACCGACACGTGGAGCTGGGGTACGAGTACTGGATCCACACCTTTTCCGCCCCCCGATTGCTCGCCGCCATCAGAGTGGTTTTTTGTTGGACGATGACCTCTCCTCCTCCCCGTTGACTCCACCGATCCCAACCCTTCGTAAAACTCTTAGAAGATGTACTTGCGGCAGCCAGGCGGGCTGGGCAGCCCGCCACTAAAGGAGGAGAAGGATAAGTTCGGGGAGGAGGCCGGGCAGTGGCCCGGCATGCAAGAGGCAATCAAATCGTCCCTAGCACCGCATGCGGACTGCGTCGATCATCGTCATCGACTCCGATGAAGACTATGGTTATAACATCCTAGTTTTAGTTTTATTTATGTAATGTTTGATTATGTTTGGGATGTGCGGTATAAACTTTATGCCAAGTTTAAGTTATAATTTAGGTGTATATTGTTTAGGTTAAGTCCAAATTTGATTGAAAAATGCCCAGTTTCGTTTCGTTTAATAAGTTTAATTTTTTCGTAGAGACATATTAGATGCACATCTATATTGTAATTCAACTCCTACCTTATCGCTAGGAGGCTTCTAGCCTTTCAAGTTTGTACTTCTATATGTACTTGCGTGATGGAGTCAATACAGCATCCAATATATTATGCCAATGTCGTACTCCTTCACAATGGCGGAGCTATGCACATGTCAGGTGGGGCCACTGCCCCCGGCTTTTAAAGTATTATTGAAGGACTTTTTCCACAACGTTTAGAATAGATTTTTTATCCTTTAGCCCCCATACAATGAAGTTGGGGCCATAACAACATCTCACCCTTGTAGCAACCCATCACTACGCTTGTAGCAGTGACCACATGGGTGAAACGGCGATGGTACGGCCGTGCGGCAGCAGCGCGTGCGAAGGTGGGAAATTTTGGTGAGAGAAAAAACACGCAATAGAGGGGAGGATGCGATCGCGAATGAGTGGTTAAGAAAATAGGGAGAAGAGTAGATTAAAGAGGATACACATGTGGGTGTAACCGAGTAATTCGTTGATGGCGGTTTCTCCGCCACTGGAAGGACAGGTGGCGCGCTAGGGAAGCGATCTCCGGGGTGAACAGGATAGCTCATTGTAAAATTTGGTGCAAACTAGAAATAGGTGGTCACAAGTTTAGTGCGTATAACTGTCAGCTGGTAAACACTAAATCATTCCCAATTGGCGTACCCACGCGTTTTAAACCTGCTTGCACTCACAAGTCAGAAACAACAACGTGCGGGAAATTACCATACTCCATATTTCAAAAAAATAACGAATCAACTGCTGAACTAGAGAACAACTATATCTTCATCATGTCCACTTAACTAGCGGTTTCCCGCGTAACGCCCACGAGTGACAACATAGAGCTTCCACTAAAGAAAAATAAAATCTACCATTTGAGATTACCTTTTTTTTGGTAAATTCGGCAGTGCGGTGTGTATATTCCTTGGAGACCACTTACTAAAGTATGAAACTATAAACGATCGACGAAATTAATTCTACCTTGCCGGATCACAGTGTGCAGCGATCCACGGCTCAATGGAGGAGGCACCGAAGGTGTCGACCCCGCCCCCGACCTTGCTCATCATGCCAAGATTGGCCTGCTTGGCGATCCACCTGAGCACCCTAACCCCGTCATCGAACGCGGCAGGGTACCGGCTCTTGGGCACGAGCCTGTACCCGACGGCGACGATGATGGCGTCTCAGAACTTGGCGACCCTCGTCCAGAATGTGTCGTTGGACGCGATCGCGAATGAGTTGCCAGCGGAAGGGACCTTCCCAAGGAGACCGGAACTTGGAGCTGGAGTACGTGTACTGGCTCCACACCTTTTTAAAACTCCGACATCTCGCCGCCATCATAGTGGTTTTTGTTGACTCTACCGATCCCAACCATGCGTAAAACTTTGACGAGATGTACTTGCGGCAGCCAAGCGAGTGGGCAACCCGCCACTGAAGGAGGAGAAGGAGAAGTTCGGGGAGGAGACCGGGCGGCGGTCCGGCATGCAAGCGGCAATCAAAGAGTCCTTAACACCACCACCTCCTCGACTCTAATGATCCCACCATGCAGGCTATGCCGATGATCGTCATCGACTCTGATAAATATTGGGGTTATGAAATCTATGTTTGGGCTGTGTGGTTCAAGCTTTATGCCAAGTTTAAGTTTAAGCTGTAGTATATGTGTATGTTGTTTAGGTTAAGTCTAAATTTGAATGAAAAATGTCTGGTTTCGTTTCGTTTAATAAGTTTAATTTTTTGGTAGAGACATATTGGACATACATGTATATTGGTTTTATAGGTTATGTAATACAACTCTTACCTTATCTCTAGGAGGCTTCTAGCCTTACAACTTTGTGGTGGAGCTACGCACTACCTAGTTGGCATTGATAACAAGGATCTAATGAACTATGTGTTTAATAAATAGACCCCCTTTAGCAAAAAGACCTATATTCCTTATGTTGTGAGCCTTGTGACACCCCTCCCTGGCACATATCACCAGAGAGGCAGTCGTCCCGTGCGCCATCCCAGGATAACTGGCCGCACGTCACAACAGTGTAACATAATGGACATCATTACACAATCAGGCACATCAGTGATACAAATGGTTTACAAGGCCATCAAGGAATGACGGAATATCAATCCCAGCATGGCACGATACAGAGTTTTTAACTGGCAGCGGAAGACATATGAGAGGCTACGGCTTGGAGCGGCTCCACTCCACAGGTTCTGGCTGGGCTACTGATCCTAGCACGCTCTTGCTTCCAATCCTTCCTAAGGTGGATGATGAATCCTCGACAAAATCTTGCCACAATCACAAGGCCCGTGAGTACATTATTATGCACTCAGCAAGAATCGCCACTTACTACAAATAATCCAACAATCATGCAGCAAGATATACATTGGAAATAAAATACTACACATGGCAAGGGTGTACTCTAGACCAACAAATATACAGTATAACATAAAGGTAGCATGGCATCACAAGCAAAACATGGCATAAGCAAACAACGGGGTATCACCAGTGCAGAGTCCAAGCCAGGTGGGGTTGGATCGTGCACCGGCAATCATACAAAGGACTTACCTGTGACGAGAAAACGGGTGTACCAAGTGGGTACCAAATAATACACAACAGCACCTGTGATCACTGCTAGGCCCACTGGCCTCATCATTTCACTCTGGGCACGCACGGTTGATGTGGGCTCTGGCCTAACTATAGGCTCCCCAACGCATCACACCGCCATCCCTAAACCTGGTTCACAATCACATCTCAAGTAGCATTCCCTGCATCAACTTATTGTTCATTTAGTGAAATCAGGTCGTTCTTTAATTATTTCAAACAAATCTTAAGTTTAACCTCCGGACACGACGAGGACACACAGTGTGACCGACACTGAACTGTTGTTCCATGTCCTAGGAACGAGGCTAGCTTGCTAGGTTGACGCTCTCGAGAGTTTGCTTTCCCACCTATCAGAATGCACCCCACTCAGCCGACACTTCAGGTTTGTCACGCCCAAAGTCGTACTAAGCAAAATACACTCACATGACGGTCCACTTGCTACGACACTCTCCTGCACCACCCTATGCTCGTGGCACAACGGGCAAGTAAATCCGGCACATCCCCCGGCGCTACCGGGTATGCCTAGCTCCGGACTCCCTATCACAGTCGAGCCCGTGCCTGTCGACCTCTACCCTCGGACAGCACAACCGAACGACTGCGCCCAATGGATGGCACAAAAGGGGCTCAACAACCTACTAGGTCACGGTCCTCCATGAGACGACGATGGTCCTGTTTTCAAAGTTCAGATTAGTGGCACCATGGACTGACCCTATCGTTGTTTGGAGGGGTGTTTCATTTAATCAAGTTTCGTTAAAACAAGTCCAAACAACGAGGATTAGTTCAGCACAATAATCACAACATCAACATTATCACAACAAACAACAAGGCATTAGCAACATAAGGTAAGCACAATAACAGCACAGAATAAACATGACACCTGCATTAATAATAACATCCGGGTGACTGTGGCGGTATCCCCAGCCGGTGTCACTCGGGGTTAGTGTTCACAGAATAATAACATAGTGTTTCAAACGGATGACCGTGGCGGTAACCCCAGCCGGTGTCACCGTAAGGAATGAACCGAAAGGCACTCATAAGAATGAGAGAGCATCCATTCCACTCGAGGGTTATCTCGACGTGGTGTCAGCAATCTCGGCAAAAAGAACCAAATGGAAAGTCAGCTCCCAAGCGTCGCAGTCCGGGTGGTCTAAGCCAACCATATTTGACGGAGGGACAAGGCAAATAACTCTTTTGGCAAATGCCCCCAACTCTGAGGATCATAAGACGACATTCGTCCGCTCCTCACCTCGGCGAAGAAGAAGAAGCAAACAAAGCCCCGCAAGCGCGAGACGCACAGGTGTAATAATTTCCCCCATTCCTCTGACTAAGGCGGTTCCACCGGCCATTGTCTCGGGAATGTGAGTGATGCACAGATAAGCAGTTATACAGTAGTGCAATAATTAAAATGCAACATGATATACATACAACAATACAAGGTTCATATAAAATATGGACAACATACAGACATGCAACGATAATAGCAGACAGACCTAACAATCTTAACAGTAGACAGACATAAACACCCGGCATGGTATTAAGCAATCAAACAAACAAGCATTGTGGGATGGCTCATAGCAAGGGGTTAGCTTGCCTTCGAAGACGGGGCTCCGCTGGGCTTGGAAAGGTCGGGGTGATTCCGCGGCGTAGGGCAGCGATAGCCCCGTTCCACAGACTCCGGATTGCACGTACAAAGGGCACCCCATAGAACTATTTTGGAACGAGATAATATCAGTACCACCGGAAAGAGCTCGTCGAGACGAAGATGTAGAAATTTGAATCGCCGAAAACGGACTTACGGTTCAAAAGTTGTGGCCATTTTAATATTGGTCCAGCGGAAAAAGAAAAGAATCCGCGGGAGAGAAAAAAAAATGGACGGGCCGCTAACGGGCCGCGGCCGTGCTGTGCGCAGCGCGCGCTGGCGCCAGCGCCCGGTGGCCGAGCTGGGCCGTGAGCAGGCCAGCCTGCTGCTGCCGCACTGGGCCGAAGGAAATGGTTCACTGGAAAAAAAAAACAGAGGGAATCGGTTGGGCTGGGCTGCTCTTGGGCCAGGGAACGGCTCGCAACGGAGACGAGAAAACAGAACGGGGAAAAGAACGGATCGATGTCCGCACCATCGTCTTCGAGCTGGAGAGCTCGGCAGAACGGCGCCTCGCCGGCACGGCTGCCCGGAGGGGCCAGGGCGCCGGGAAAACGGCGGCGGCGGGTGGAGGCGGTCCACCGCGCCCGGGGAGGAGCTCGGCGGCAGGGGGGAAAAGCCACCGCGGCGTCGGCGCGGCTCGGCCGGCCTCGGCATGGAGGCCGCACGGGCGGGGCTGGCCAGCGACGCCCGCACTGCCTGGACGCCGTACGTCGGCGGGAACGGGACCGCGGAGCTCCACCGCGCCCAAGGACGGCCTAGGGCTGGATGGGGAGCCACGGGTGCGGCGTTGCTCTGCTCCTCGAGCTTCGGCCATGGACTGGAGCTGAGCATGGCGGATCCTCCGCTGCTGCGCTGGCTCGAATATGGCAGGGATGGGGACGCCGCGAGGGACTGCTCCGGAGGGAAGGGCCAGGAGGCAGGGGGGAGAGCAGGGGAGTGGCTCACGAGCTTGCGGGGGGGGGGGGGGGTTCGGCCATGGTGGGGCTCGAGCACGAACTCGAGCCTCCCATGCTCCTCATGGTCTTCTGGCTTGCAGGGGAGGGAAAGGAGTGTGAGGGCAGTGGAGAGGGAAGTGAGGAGAGTGAGCGGTGTGTCCAGGGAGGCTCGGTTTTCTCTCCCGGGAGTGGAGGAACTTGATGGCACCGTCGCACCAACATGGCTCCAAGGATTGAAGGCAGGGGGATAAGGATGAGCTGGGCTGGTTGCACAGCAACACGTGTGTGCACTGCAGAAGAGGGGTTAGGCACCGTCCACCGCAGTAAACGGAGGTTAGGGTTTAAGCAAAGCGCGCGTCCAGGGCGTGACACGGGCGACATCGGCGCGTTCCCGATGACTCGGGGGTCCAAACGCGACGAGGTTTTCACCGCTGCATGCCAACAACAAAACTCTACAACTTTGGCGACTAAAGTTTTCGCGAATTCGAAAGTTCATGCGACTAGAACTTTTGAAAAACAGTACTGGTCAAATTTGAAATTGCTCGTTTGAGGAGGCAAATGATTTTTGGTTTGGTCAAGACTTTGCTCGGAGGTGTGGGCTCTCCTAGTACTTGCATCTGGGTGCTCTCCTCTCACTACAAAAATCGTTTGACTAGGTTTTGAAAACATTTGGACTTTAGGGCAGAAACTTGAATAGAGAAAAAGTCAAATACTGTCCTAACAAGGTACCAAATATTTTCGCATAAATGGGTTACACACTGCCTAGGGATCATTCCCTAATTTTCATAGAATTTTTGGAGACATAACGATAGGGGTTCCTTTGGAAATCGCAATTAAGCACGAAAAGAGCATTACAAGGGAAGTACCTCAAATATTGCCCAAATGAGGTTGGGACAATGGAGTGAAATGTTCAGGGGGTGGAGTCATGCACCTTCCCAAAATGGCATAATTCCTGGATGAGTGGAAGGTGTCTAGATAATATCTGGATCAGAAATGGCATTTCGGAAAATAATGTCCAACTTGGAGATATTGCATTGGAGTATGCAATATTTTTTGCATGGGTTGTCTTTATATGGATATGGGAGTACTCTGGTATTTTTGGTGGAATTTCTCCGGCTACGAAAACAGGCTTCCCTTTGATAGGTGGAGAAAAGGGTTTAAACGGTTTAATAATCGGGGCTAGGGTTTTCGAGGGAAAACCTAAGTAACAAAATTGTCACGGTTGTTGGAGTGGTTCGTGGATCACTGGGAAAATTTTGAGAGGGCAATTCTCAAGTCAAATCATACTTGAAGAAATAATTAGGATGAGAGGAAAAAGTTTTTCAGGTGTCGGAAAACACCGCTAAAATTAGGGACGAAATTTTGGGGTGTTACAAGCCTGTAAGTCTTTGAAAGCTCACTTAAGCTAAAATTTTGCAGATTGATCTTGTGTATCGTACCCTGAAGAGATGTGCGCTGGTGTGCGCATCCACAACACTAAAGGGGTCATCCAAGAAGTAGACATCAGAATCGTTGTACAATGCCATCGCAAGCTGAATTCTCTGCTTCTGGCCTCCACTTAGGTTCACACCCCTTTCCCCTACGACAGTCATATCTCCATTGGCCCATAACTCCAAATCTCTATCCAAAGCACACCCTTGTAACACCTTATCATATAAGCCTCTGACCATAGCCTTCCCAAAGAGTACATTGTCCTCAATTGTCCGAGTTTGAATCCACGGGCTCTGTGGTATATATGCCCTAGACCCGACAACCATTGTTTCTGCACCACTAACCCTTGGAATCCCAATGTGCTTTAAAGGAGGCTCGATTTCCCTGAACCAACTGGCCCACACACTCTTAAGACCCTTCCTGATGCTCACCTTGCAATCGATCTTGAGTGTTATCTTTGTTTTCTTCAAGATACTATCAGCTTCCCAAATGTACTCTCCTGGTTCAATTTCTATTTCACTAGCTATTGCCGAGTCCTCTGTTCCAATTATGCTGTTTAGAATAGATTTTTTTACCCTTTTGCCCCTAGACAATGAAGTTGCGGCCCTAAACCCATCGCGTACGCTTGTAGCAACAAACACGTGGGTGAAACGGCGATGGTAGGGCCATGCAGTAGTAGCGCCTCCGAACATCGATGAACCTGTGCGCCGGTGAAACCATGTGAAGGTGAGATATTTCGGTGAGAAAAGAAACACACAATAGAGGAGAGGATGCGATCATGAACAAGTGGTTAAGAAAATTGGGGAGAAGAGTAGATTAAGGAGGAGATGCATGTGGGTGGAACCGAGCAATTCGTTGATGCCGGTTTCTTCGCCACTGGAAGGACAGGTGGCGCGCGAGGGGAAGTGATCGCCCGGGTGATCAGGATAGCTCTTTGTAAAATTGGTGCAAACTCAAAATAGGTGGTCTAAATTACAATAAATATTAATCAATTTTTTTGGAGAAACAAAGATGAACGTCACCATGTTGTAGAGAAATGTCATCCTCTCCATGTCCTCGGTGCCATCTAGAGTGTAGGATGTTCGAAAACCTAAAATGTAGCATGAGCTACATGGTGCCTTTTTTTTAATTTGAGAAAAAAATATTCCTGATGTAGATATTGTCGAGATCTACAATCGAGCAAATTTTCAAATCCAAATTCGTTGTATTTTGGGCTGCACAAAAAAGGCAAATGGGTGATGAACAATACACAGTTTCAAAATTTTGAAAATTTCCTCGATTTATCTTTTTTGTACAGCCCAAAATACAATGAATTTTTGCACGCTTATAGATCTCGACACTATCTACATATGTGATGATTCTCAAAAAAAGTTCTACATATGTGATTTTTTGAAACTCAAAAATATCATTTTCAAGTTTTTTTATAAAAAAAAGGGTGCATGTAGCCCCGGTTCCAAAAAATCCACTCTAGGATGTTATCTCGTAGGATGTTAAGATATCTCGCCAAAAGAGCATATGTCGCGAAATTGCTTTTGTTCGCGCGTGCGAGCGCTCGCACGCTGTTCTATCCGTCGCATCCGACGCGACTCGGTCGTCCCAGTTCGGCCTTCTTCCTCACTTTCCCTTTCCGGTGTCAACGCTCCTCTTCCCCCTATTCCCTTTACTCGTTGACCAAACGCATTTCACATCGCAGCGCCGCACACCGCCCAGTTCCTCCTCTCCGCCGCTCCGGTGTGTTGTCCTCCTCGCCAGTCCCTCCCCAGCCTCATGTTCTCCTCCTTCCTGTACCCTCAATTCCCTGATCCCCGCCCCCCGATTCGACGGAAGCACCCCTAATCCACTCTCGCCCTGCTAAAAATCCAGCCCATGGAGCTTGACTTCCTACAAGCAGATCTTCTCTCCCGGAGGGATACCTATCGCCCCCTTCCTGTGCGGCGGCCGCGCGCTTTTTTTTGTTTCGGCCTAGAGGGAGGGCGCGGGGGCACTCTGATGAGCTGCTTCTGAAAGAGCATGGTGCCCCCATGTGTGGTCTTGGTAATTAATGACAATCCTTATGGACTAATGTTTATATTGAGATATTCTTATAGATCTTGTCCATAAGAAAAGGTTGGTGTTCATGTGTTGGACTCTAGAAGATTATAAGATAACCAAGATCTTATAAAAGGTTTATATAAAGAATGGTCATGTGTAGAGTTGAGCATATTACAAGCATGTCTTGAAGAATATGATAGCGTGGATATTCATGTTCACCTTCAAGACATCATCTTTGTGAAAGAGAAGGAAAGATACAAGTTGATCACGGCTAAGTGCAAAGAGTGGATTCAAGTGATCAACACATAAAGCTACATGTTGTACCATGTGGGATCTTGTGATCCATGGTATGGTAAGCAATTGTCTATATAGATTCGTGAACTAACCCATGATATATATGTGTGTGGAGTATCTATATGTGGTTAGGTTTCTTTCATGGGATTGCATCAAACGGAAGATTTCATATAGCTCATGGAGGATGACGTCAAGTCGTGATTGTCATCAATCTTGAGATGTGCAAGTTCAAGAGAAGCATCTTGAAGAAATCTTATGCTTGAAGCTTGCCACCCATTTGGAGATAATGGTCAAGTGAAGATGTGCCTAAAAGTGGCTCTCCCATATTGTGTATGGGGGAGCATTTCACAAGTCTTCATCAAGCGGAGCGCAATCAAGAAAGGTGATCCAACTTGATGTGATCAAGCTCGTCATCATCTAGCTCAAGTGGATCGCGCAAGGCAAAGGTATGACCTTGATAGGGTTTCTATTTTACCGGTCTCATGGTGTTAGTAAGAGACCCGATTATAGGATAGATGCCACACTTTCAAGAGGGGCTCTCGAATGAGTAACTTGATCGTATCGTTCGGAGAGAGCTCAAACCTTTGCATACTTGGCATCATCTTTCTTGATTCTTATTTGGCTTTTCTCCATATGTGGTTTTAGAGCTTGTCATGTTCTTCAAGACAAGCTCAAGTTTATCAAAACGGAGTCCGCATGAAAAACTTATTACGTTTTTGATGTTGGAGGTTTTACCGATTGTTCTATTTTCGAGAGGTTTAACCTTTCCACATTTGGTTTTATGATTCATTGTTGGACAATGATGTTTCTCTGTATAACCTTGAAGAGCTCGTTGTCGTGATTCCAACGAGCCAAAGATCATCGAAAACGGAGTCCGGATGCAAAAGATATTGCCGTTTTGGTGTTCGCTTTATATGTTGTTTTTCCTGTGGCGGTAGTACCGCCCGAGGTACCGCCAGAAACGGGTTCTGGAGCCTATATCCGGTAGTACCGCTTGGTAAAGGGGTAGTACTGCTGCCTAGAAGCTGTTTTCTTCCCGTTGTGTCTTCCGGACCTTCCAGGGGGCGGTAGTACCGCCTAAACCAGCGGTAGTACCGCCCGGCGCGAATCTACACCCAACGGTTGGATATTTGGGTGACCTATTTAAGGGGCCTTCTTCCCCAATGGTTCCCCAACCTTTCTTGCAAGTTTTGACCTCCATTGTTGACCTCCAAAATCTTGCTATCTCTCAATCCCTCCAATGATTCTTGCTCCTTCTTGAGGGAAACGAGAAAGGAGATCTAGATCTACATCGTCACCAATCAATCTCTCCTCTAAGTGAGGGGAGCATATTGGATCTAGATCTTGGGATTCATTTGTTGTGTTTCCTTGCTCTTCCTCCCATCTTCCTCCATAGCATTAGTTGCTTTGGTGGGATTTGAGAGTGAAGGGCTTTGAGCAATTCGTGTGTTCTTGCCATTGCATTAGGTGCATCGGTTTGAGTTCTCTACGGTGATACGTGGAGGTGAAGTTTGGGAAGCTTATTACTCTTTGTGGATCTTGTTTCCTCGTGGGTTAGTTGTAACCCTAGGAGACCTTTGTGAGTTTCGGAGCTTTATCTTGTTGCTAAGCTCCGGGACATTGTTGGGAGGCTCCAACTCATTGTGGAGTTCCTCAACCTTGGTGTATCGGTTTGGTCAACGCCTTCAAGTCGACCTCATAGTGGAACGAGCCAATCCCTCATGGGTGAAGCTCACGGAGAATACGGTGAGCACATCGGTGCTATTGGAGTGCCTAGGAGGCTCCACACCCCTCCAACGTAGACGTACTTCCATTGGGAAGGAACTACGGGAAACATCTCCTCGTGTCCACTTTGCGGTTACTTCTATACCCAAACCCTTTACTTATGCATTTACCTTTGTGATAGCCATCGAGCTTGAAGTTATCTATTTTGCTATCACATAGTTGTTGATCTTGCTTAGCATAAGTTGTTGGTGCACATAGGTGAACCTAGCTTGTTTAGGTTTTGTGCTTGATAAATTAAACGCTAGTTTTATTCCGCATTTATTCAAGCCTAAACCGTAATTATTTTAAAACGCCTATTCACCCCCCTCTAGGCGACATCCTCGTTCTTTCAATTGGTATCAGAGCCAAGGCTCTCTTTATTAGGCTTCACCGCCTTGAGAGTAAAGATGTCGTTTAGAGATTTAGCAAATGATCCCACTTTCATATTCGATGGCACAAATTATGATGTTTGGAAAATTCGCATGCTTAATCTTTTTCGGGTGTATGGCCCAAAAATGGAGAGAATCGTAGATATGGATTTTCCTCCTCCAAAGGATCTCCAAAAGTTATCTTTATAGGATGAGGAAAACTCTTATCTCAATTCTCTAGTATCTCATGCTATTGTTTGTGTTTTGAGCAATGTAGTTCTTGAGTCAATCATGCCGTTTCGGAATGCTCATGATTTATGGACAAAGCTTCAAAACAAATATGATGTGTCCAATATTATTGATGATGATTGTTGTCCCTCCACTTCCGGGCATGATGAGTCCTCGACTTCCTCTACTTCACCAACATGTGGTAAGCCACAACCTAATGAGATTGTGAGTAGTGGTAGGCTTTTCAACAATGGTAGTAAACTTACCATTGATGATTCTTTACCTCAATATTGTTGCAATGATCTACCTTTGGACTTAAACACATCTAGCACCATACATGCTTTACATGCTTGTGTTGATAGTCCTTGCATATCTTGTCAAAATTGCTCGTCTATATCTCATGATGATATGCTTGCTTTATCTTGTTGCTATACTACAAATGCGTGTGTTTCCTCTATTCCGTTGGTCACTAACATTGTAGAGGAAACCCAACTTCCTATGGAACAAGATGTGTACTTGAGTGGTGCCTCAAGTAATGTTTCATCTTCATCGACCATCTTTTGCCTTATGGCTAAGGAGTCAAAGGTATCTCCTACTTTGAACCCCATTAAATCTAAAGATGATGATAATAATGAAGAGAATGATATTGTTGATTCTCTAAATAAGAAAGGTGAAATTGTCTTTCTTGCTTTGAGTAAAGATAAAAATGCTCGCTCTAACTTCATGGAAATCATGGCTAATGCTATTGAGGTCAATAAACTTATTTATGAGCATGAGGACACCATTGTGGAAATGGAAGGTCGTGAGCAAGACTACACCGGTGAGATCGGGGATCTTTCTATTGCTCTTAATGAAGAGCAAGAGCGTAGAAGGATCCTTGAGGAAAAACTTTGTAGTCTTGAGGAATCTTATAGTTTAGACTTTTCTAAATTAAGAAAAGATCATGCTCTTGCTCTTTTTAATGTCCTCAAATCAAAAAATGATGATGCTTGTGCTACTAACTCTACTTATTGTGAAGCATCCATATTGAAGGAGAATGTTGAGCTAAGGGCTCAACTTGAGTTGCTAACAAGCAATTATAGGAAATTGGAAGAAAGTCATGAAAAGCTCTCGAGCTCTCATAATGATCTTCTAGTCTCCCATGGTCGGCTAAAGTTAGCTCATGAGGCTATTTCAACTAAGGTAACATCTTGTGAGCCTCTGATTGCGTGGATCACACGTTCGTTGGGAGACCCCAAGAGGAAGGTATGATGCAGTGTAGCAGCAGTTTTCACTCAGTATGAAACCAAGGTTTAATCGAACCAGTAGGAGCAAGAAATCACTTCTGAAGGTTGTCAGTGGCGCGCTGACGTGGAACCTGCACACAACACAATTAAACTACTTTGCCCCAACGAAACAGTGAGGTTGTCAATCTCACCGGCTTGCTGAAAACAAAGGATTAAACGTATGGTGTGGAAAACAGTAGTAAATTGCAGAGAATGAAAAAGGAACAGTGTTTGCAGTTGGTTGTATTATTAGTGTAAAAGAATGGATCGGGATCCACAGTTCACTAGTGGTGTCTCTCCATAAAAGATAACTAACATGCTGGGTGAACAAATTACAGCTGGGCAATTGACAATATATTGAGCGCATGACAATGCATATATATGACATGATGATTACTATGATATTCATGTGGGCATTACGACAAAATACATAGACCGTTATCCAACAGCGTCTATGACTAATAATCCACCGCCAGGTTGTCATACCGAGTTCCCCGTTGGTATTAAGTTGCAAGCAACGGATAATTGCATTAAGAAATGTGCGTAATGTAAACAAATGCATTAGACCTAACGGCGCACCCTTAAGCTAAGCATCGGTTATTTTATCCCTAGTGGCAACAGCACATCCACAATCTTAGAAGTTATTGTCACTCTCCAGATTACTGGAGGCATGAACCCACTATCTAGCATAAATACTCACTCTTGGAGTTACAAGCATCTACTTGGACAAAGCATCCACTAGTAACGGAAAGCATGCAAGATCATAAATAACATATAAGATAGATTGATAATCAACTTGACATAGTATTCAATATTCATCAGATCCCAGCAAACACAACATGTAGCATTACAATAAGATGATCTTGATCATGATAGTGTAGGAAATATGCCCAAGAGGCAATCATAGAGATGATGATATTTCAATGTATCCATGATTTATAATGTGCCTTGAATAATGTCTTGTATTGATTGGCGAGTTGAGGACTTGTCTGTGAAACTCATTACTTGTATGGTTATTCTAAATATGTCCCTAGTCGGAGTTCATGTGAGGACACACTTGAATATTATACTAGCACATGTATTAGTAGATGACTATGTTTCACAAGTCATAGACATGGAGATGTCAAACTAATAATGTGGACTTATGTTGTGAACATAGAGTTGGGCTGACCCACCTTGAGACAATGAAGCAAACGTTCATAGCTCTCTCTCTACACGATGTGTTTGCTTTGTCCCTAGACCTGAGATTGTCGTATGTACTTGAGATGTGAATTGACCTACTTTGGGGCTATCCAACGCTACACCGTGAAAGGGTAGCCATAAAGGTAGCTTACGGGTTTGTCATGAAACATGCTGCAAGGCATAGTTAGTCAAGATGGGATTTGCCCCTCTCTGCATCAGAGAGATATTTCTCTGGGCCCCTCGAGTGATCGGATCCAGAAATGCATGGCCATGCTACATAAGGTTAATGGTTAACCTAGTTTGGGATTCCGAATCACAGAATCGAGAAAGAGAGGTCAGCTGGAGTCTTGACCTAATATCGTGAGGCAAAGGGAATGGCATAAACATTGTGATGGTTCGTCCGATACGATCTTTATGTGCGTTTGGGAGTTGGCACGTTTTGCTAGAAGCCGCTACCAACTATTGGCCGAGTAGGTGTACTCGTGTCATGTCTAAACGTGCGTGAACCTATAGGGTCACACACTTAAGGCAGTGAAGGCAGAATTCGGATTGGATCCGAGTTGGGCTGGAATAGACTCCAGAATGGGCTTCGGTTGAGGCAGCCCAATATGGGGAGGTCTATATAAGGAGAGGAGGCTGGACGTTTTAGGGTTGCCCAATTCCGCACCACAATCCACCCAGCCACCGTCTCACCACGCCCCTGCCGCCCGCGCGGACCTAGCAGTCCGGCGAGCGGCGCCTCCACGCTGTACGTGTGGATACCGATAGAGGTGCTGCACTTGGAGCACTTGGACGAGCCGCCGAGAGGAGCTGTTCGTGGGAGCGACTGGATCGGAGAGGATTGTACGTCTACCCTGCCCCGACTCGCTTCACCGACTTCGGCACGGCACAGCGCGTCTAGTGGTAATCCCATGATCTATAACTGCAGCAGTTCCTTGGATGTCGCGGTAGAAAATTTTGATTTGCGCTAGTGTAGCCTACACGTGACCCTACAGTGGTATCAGAGCCGATGCTGCCTCGTTATAGGTTCGGATCATTTGCATATGTGATATGTAGATGGGGTAAGGCCGATGTGATCGGCAGTCTGTTGTAAATGTCTTGATCTGTGATCTGATTTCCGTGATCGTGTTGCAAGAGGTCGTCGAACGACTTACCCCTACCGGTCGGTTTCCGCCATCGGGGTAGACTGTGACACGTAAATCCAACAGCAGCACGCGAAGATCAATTGGATTGGTCAAATCGGAATTTAGATCATATTCATGGTGCATGAGATGCGCGGGGTGATAGATCGGATCTATCGCCGGTAACAGGTAATCCGCCAAAACGAACAGTTTCAATTGAAGAGGGTCAAATTTAGATTTGGCAAATTCGATTGATAAAAGCAAGTTTTAGGGGTTGCAAGTTTCGGCGTTAGAACGTCTAACTCGTTTTTGCAGATTTGTGTTTTGTGACCAGTATGGCCCATGTGTATGTGATGCATGTGTGTAATATTTTCATGACCTGCGTGTCGTGAGTATGTCAACACGGCAGGAGCTAGATGTGTTGTCACTTATTGTATTAACGGCCTGCGTGCCGACTTGTGATGATTCCCACATTCCATGTAATTTACATTACTAGCTGTTAGGCGTAATAGCTTGTAATAGTTCTTGGAGGACTCATCACTCGGAGGGATGGCGCACATGGACCATGGAGATGGAGATCACCATGGTGGACAGGTTCTATGGAGATGGAGATCACCATGAGAAACGGGCCATACTGTGTCACAACTATGTGATTGTTATTCCTATTGTTTTACTCCTATGCATGTTAGATTCGTGGAAGTAGAACGATCCCTCACAAATGTTAAGTTAACATGCCCCCCCAACTAAACCTTGCACCATCCCATGTCTTCTACGATCGATGGTGGGCCTATGACAGTAGGGTGCCATCGGTTTTCGTTGGCTAGATGGGTTTGTATCGGATACTTACATGCATAAGAGTTGGTTAGCTCAACAAGGTAATCTTAACGGTTAAGCGCCTTGGGGCATAAACGTTGGCGTTTTGACATAGAGATGTCACCCAACAACAAGAGTCATATGTGATATGATTAGCAAAGTGTTGCTTACCGAACTACCTCGTTTTCTAGCGGTGAAGCGTCCGGCTCACTAGGAGACTTGTTCGTTGTGGATCTTGAATCACTAAGTATCAACAGAGGGATGTTGGTTTTAGTGGGAGTAGACCATATTAAATTGTTTAATGTTTTACTCTATCATGGATTTTTGTCTTAGTATTTTGCATGTTTTCTGTTGTAGATCAATGGCACGTAACCAACCCACCCCTTTTGCTTTGCGTTCCATCCTTGAGAAAGAAAAGTTAACTGGAACAAACTATTCGGATTGGATCCGGAATCTGAGAATTGTTCTCAGGGCTGATAAGAAGGAAAGTGTTCTGGATACCCCAATCCCAGATGAACCTCTTGACACCGACACTGCTGCCATTAGGGCTGCCTACAAGAGAGCATGTGATGAGTCTCTTGAGGTTAGCTGCCTTATGCTTGCTTGCATGGAACCCGACCTTCAAAAGCAGTTTGATGGTCAGGAAGCGTACGATATGATCGTTGCGCTTAAGGACATGTTCCAGACCCAGGCCAGGACTGAAAGGTTCAATGTCGCTAAGGCCTTTGGTGAATGCAATCTAGCTGAAGGAGCAGCAGTAGGCCCGCACGTGATCAAGATGCTTGGTTACGCGCAGACTTTGGACAAACTTGGTTTTCCATTGGGCCGAGAGTTGGCCACTGATTTTATTTTAGCGTCGCTTCCAGCCAGCTATGGGCATTTCATTTCGAACTACCATATGCATGGGGTGGAGAAGGACCTTAATGAACTTTGTGGAATGCTCAAGACGGCAGAATGTGACATTAAGAAGTGTGCAGGGCATGGCCAAGTGTTGGCTGTGCAGAACAAGCCTAGCTTCAAGAAGCATGGCAAGTCCAAGGCAAAAGGAAAAGCTAAAGATGTGATCTCTAAGCCAAAGCCTAAGCCTAAGGATGGACCTAAACCTGACACAGAATGTTACTACTGCCATGAGTCTGGACACTGGAAGAGAAACTGCAGCAAGTACCTTGCTTCTTTGAAGAAGAGTGGGAGTAAGACTTCTAGCTCAGGTACGCTTGTGGTTAATGTTATAGACATTTTTCTCGCTGACTCCATTATTAACTCTTGGGTATTTGATACCAGATCGGTTGCTCATATTTGCAAATCGATGCAGGAGCTAGTAAGGAGTAGAAGCGTGAGACAAGGAGAAGTTGATCTTCGCGTCGGAAATAATGCAAAGGTTGCTGCGTTGTCCGTTGGCGTCATGCAACTGCACCTCCCTTCAGGATTCGTCATGGAATTGAATAATTGTTATTACGTTCCAGCTTTGAGTCGAAACATTATCTCTCCATCATGTTTGATGCGAGATGGTTATTCATTTGCGAGTAAAGACAATGGTTGTGTAATCTCCAAGAATGATATGTTTGTGGCTTTTGCATCCATTGTGAATGGGTTGTTTATTTTGAATCTGATGATGCTCATGATGATGCGCATGTCTATAACATAAGTGCTAAAAGGCTTCGTCCTAATGATTTGAGTCCCACCTATATTTGGCATTGTCGTTTGGGTCATATAAGTGAAAAACGCTTGAAGAAACTCCATGCTGATGGTATTCTAGATTCGTTTGATTTTGAATCATACGAGACATGCGAAGCTTGTTTGCTTGGAAAGATGACCAAGTCGCCTTTCAATGGTTCACCAGAGAGGGCGTCAGACTTGTTGGAACTCATACATACTGATGTGTGCGGACCAATGAGCACGACAGCAAGAGGTGGTTTTCACTACTTCATAACTTTCACTGATGACTTTAGTAGATATGGATATGTCTACCTAATGAGGCATAAGTCTGAAACTTTTGAAAAGTTCAAAGAGTTCCAGAATGAAGTAGAGAATCAACGTGGCAAGAAAATTAAGGCTCTACGATCAGATCGTGGAGGAGAATATTTGAGTCACGAATTTAGCAATCATCTGAAGAGTTGCGGAATTGTTCCTCAACTTACGCCGCCCGGAACGCCTCAAAGGAACGGGGTTTCCGAACGACGTAATCGGACTTTGTTAGACATGGTTCGATCAATGATGAGCCAGTCAGATCTACCATTATCGTTTTGGGGTTTCGCTCTAGAAACAGCAGATCACACACTAAATAGGGTACCATCTAAATCCGTAGTTAAGACACCATATGAGATGTGGAATGGGAAGAGTCCCAAGTTGTCTTTTCTAAAAATTTGGGGCTGTGATGCGTTTGTCAAGCGACTTCAGTCGGACAAGCTCACACCCAAGTCGGATAAATGCATATTCGTAGGATACCCCAAGGAAACCTTGGGATATTACTTCTACAACCGAGAAGAGGGCAAAGTGTTTGTCGCTCGAAGCGGTGGTTTCTTAGAGAAAGAGTTTCTCAAGAAGGAAACAAGTGGAAAGACGGTGCGGCTTGAAGAAGTTCAAGTTGAGCCTACCGGGGAGGACTCAATGGGTGATGCCATCATGGCAGAACGAGTTGAGGAACCCGTGGCAAGAGAAACACCAGCACTACGAAGGTCAGAAAGGATTCGCAATGCGCGAGAAATATTATTGATAGACAATGATACGCGTGAAATATTATTGTTGGACAATGATGAACCTTCGACCTATGCGGAAGCAATGATGGGCCCAGACTCTGAGAAATGGCAAAGTGCCATGAGATCCGAGATAGATTCCATGGATGAAAATCAAGTTTGGAACTTGGTTGACCTGCCTGATGGTCATAGGACCATCGAGTGCAAATGGATCTATAAGAAGAAGATTGATATGGATGGAAATGTTCACATCTATAAAGCTCGACTTGTTGCAAAAGGTTTTCGACAAGTTCAAGGAGTTGACTACGAGGAGACCTTCTCGCCCGTAGTGATGCTTAAATCTATTCGGATAATTCTAGCTATTGCTGCATATTTTGACTATGAGATATGGCAAATGGATGTCAAGACAGCTTTCCTGAATGGAAACCTTGCCGAGGACGTGTATATGATGCAGCCCGAGGGTTTTGTCGATCCTAAAAATGCTGGAAAGGTTTGCAAACTTCGAAAGTCCATTTATGGACTGAAGCAAGCATCTCGGAGTTGGAATATTCGTTTTGATGAAGTAGTCCAAGGATTTGGCTTCACCAAAATCGAATCAGAGTCTTGTGTTTACAAGAAAGATAGTGGGAGCTCGCTCGTATTTCTAATCTTGTATGTGGATGACATACTGCTGATTGGAAATGACATTCCTATGCTTGAATCCGTAAAGACTTCATTGAAGAATAGTTTTTCAATGAAGGACTTAGGAGAAGCAGCATATATTCTGGGAATTAAGATCTATAGAGATAGATCGAAGAGGCTAATAGGATTAAGCCAGAGTACATACCTTGACAAGGTGCTAAAACGTTTCGGCATGGAAGAGGCTAAGAAAGGGTTCTTGCCTATGTCACATGGTATAAACCATAGCAAGACTCAGTGTCCTTCGACTACTGATGAGCGAGAGCGCATGAAAAATATCAAATATGCTTCGGCAATTGGATCTATCATGTATGCTATGATTTGTACTCGCCCAGATATTTCTTATGCTCTAAGTGTTACGAGCAGGTACCAAGCTGATCCCGGTGATAGTCACTGGACAGCGGTAAAGAATATCCTTAAGTACTTGAAAAGGACTAAGGATATGTTCCTGGTTTACGGAGGTGAGGAGGAGCTCGTTGTAAATGGTTACACCGATGCTAGTTTTCAAACCGATGTGGATGATTCTAAGTCACAATCGGGCTATGTGTTCACGTTGAACGGTGGGGCGGTTAGTTGGAAGAGTTCCAAGCAGGATACGGTTGCTCATTCTACAATGGAGGCCGAGTACTATGCTGCGGCAGAAGCCAGCATGGAAAGTGTTTGGATGAAGATGTTCCTTACTGATCTTGGTGTTGTCCCTAGTGCGTCCAGTCCTTTGGATCTCTACTGTGACAACAGTGGAACCATTGCGATAGCAAAGGAGCCAAGGAATCACCAGAAGACCAAACACTTTATGCGGTGGTTTCACCTCATTCGGCAGTACATCGAACGAGGCGAAATAAACTTATGCAAAATACATACGGATCTGAATGTGGCTGATCCGTTGACAAAGCCTCTCTCACAGAAGAATCATGATAAGCACACAAGAGCTATGTGTATTAGATATCTTCTAGATTGACTCTAGTGCAAGTGGGAGACTGTAGGAAATATGCCCAAGAGGCAATCATAGAGATGATGATATTTCAATGTATCCATGATTTATAATGTGCCTTGAATAATGTCTTGTATTGATTGGCGAGTTGAGGACTTGTCTGTGAAACTCATTACTTGTATGGTTATTCTAAATATGTCCCTAGTCGGAGTTCATGTGAGGACACACTTGAATATTATACTAGCACATGTATTAGTAGATGACTATGTTTCACAAGTCATAGACATGGAGATGTCAAACTAATAATGTGGACTTATGTTGTGAACATAGAGTTGGGCTGACCCACCTTGAGACAATGAAGCAAACGTTCATAGCTCTCTCTCTACACGATGTGTTTGCTTTGTCCCTAGACCTGAGATTGTCGTATGTACTTGAGATGTGAATTGACCTACTTTGGGGCTATCCAACGCTACACCGTGAAAGGGTAGCCATAAATGTAGCTTACGGGTTTGTCATGAAACATGCTGCAAGGCATAGTCAGTCAAGATGGGATTTGCCCCTCTCTGCATGAGAGAGATATTTCTCTGGGCCCCTCGAGTGATCGGATCCAGAAATGCATGGCCATGCTACATAAGGTTAATGGTTAACCTAGTTTGGGATTCCGAATCACAGAATCGAGAAAGAGAGGTCAGCTGGAGTCTTGACCTAATATCGTGAGGCAAAGGGAATGGCATAAACATTGTGATGGTTCGTCCGATACGATCTTTATGTGCGTTTGGGAGTTGGCACGTTTTGCTAGAAGCCGCTACCAACTATTGGCCGAGTAGGTGTACTCGTGTCATGTCTAAACGTGTGTGAACCTATAGGGTCACACACTTAAGGCAGTGAAGGCAGAATTCGGATTGGATCCGAGTTGGGCTGGAATAGACTCCAGAATGGGCTTCGGTTGAGGCAGCCCAATATGGGGAGGTCTATATAAGGAGAGGAGGCTGGACGTTTTAGGGTTGCCCAATTCCGCACCACAATCCACCCAGCCACCGTCTCACCACGCCCCTGCCGCCCGCGCGGACCTAGCAGTCCGGTGAGCGGCGCCTCCACGCTGTACGTGTGGATACCGATAGAGGTGCTGCACTTGGAGCACTTGGACGAGCCGCCGAGAGGAGCTGTTCGTGGGAGCTGTTCGTGGGAGCGACTGGATCGGAGAGGATTGTACGTCTACCCTGCCCCGACTCGCTTCACCGACTTCGGCACGGCACAGCGCGTCTAGTGGTAATCCCGTGATCTATAACTGCAGCAGTTCCTTGGATGTCGCGGTAGAAAATTTTGATTTGCGCTAGTGTAGCCTACACGCGACCCTACAGATAGGCAGCTCACAACATCTAAACATGATAGCATAAAGTGGAGAGACAACCATCTAGCTACTGCCATGGACCCATAGTCCAAGGATGAACTACTCACGCATCACTCTGGAGGCAGGCATGCTGATGTAGAGCCCTCCGGTGATGATTCCCCTCTCCGGCAGGGTGCCGGGAAGAGCTTTTGAACCCTCCCGAGCTAGGGTTGACGGCGGCGGCGTCGCTGGAACTTTTCGTGGATAATGGCTCTGGTATTTAGGGTTTTCGCGTCAGGAAGAATAAATAGGCGAAAGGGCGGCGGCTGCGGAGCCACGAGGGCCCACACCACCCCACGGCGCGGCAGGGAGGGGGCCCGCGCGGCCCCATGGTGTGGGTGCCACGTGGCCCTCCTCCGTCTCTCCTCTGGACTCCGTCTTCGTGTTGGAAAAATAGGAGGTTCTATCCAAGTTTCGTCCAATTCCGAGAATATTTCCAGACTAGCTTTTCTGGAATACAAAAACAGCAGAAAACAGGAACTGGCACTGTGGCATCTTGTTAATAGGTTAGTCCCAGAAAATGGATAAAAATGCTATGAAGTGTATATAAAACATGTAACAATTGGTATAATATCAACATGGAACATCAGAAATTATAGATACGTTTGAGACGTATCAAGCATCCCCAAGCTTAGTTCTACTCGTCCTCGAGTAGGTAAAACGATAAAAACAAAATAATTTCTGAGGTGACATGCTAGAATCATAATCTTGATCAAATAATACTGTAAAGCACATGTTATGAATGAAATGATCCAGGTCAATGGTCTATAGTTTGCTAGCAAGTAGATAATGAGAAAACAACTGAATCATATAAGCAAAAACTTTTCATGAATAGTACTTTCGAGACAAGCATCAAAGAGTTTTGCATAAGAGTTAACTCATAAAGCAATAGATTCTAAGTAAAAGGTATTTAACCAACACAAAGGAAGATTTAAGTTTCAGCAATTGCTTTCAACTTTCAACATATACATCTCATGGATATTTGTCAACACAAAGCATATAATAAGTGCAATATACAAGCATATAAAAATTGTTGCACCAAAGTTGACACTAGTGTTTGCTTCTAAGATAGAAAGAAGTTGGAAAATTGACTCAACATAAAAGTAAAAGAAAGGCTCTTCACAGAGGGAAGCAGGGATTAAATCATGTTGACATGGGTATACATATCGGGTACCCTACCATGAGGGTACCTGGTGCACGTAACAACTAAGGCGCAATATCGAAGAGCCTACTCGAAGCCCAAGACAAGAGGCCCAAGAAGATGGAGTACCCTCCAAGACTAGACATAGGCATAGTCGGTTTAGGCTTTCCTTACGTGTAAACTAGGTCGGTTACAAACTCCCGAGACCCAGCCTATTTAAAGGCTGGGAGGGGTACCGATCTGGGACCAAGCCATACTCGAACCACCAAAGCTCTTGCGAGATGTCATCTCGCCGGAGCTCCCCTGTAATCGCATAATCCACAATCAATACCAGACAAGCAGGAAGTAGGGTCTTTACCTCCACCCGAGGGGCCTGAACCTGGGTAAATCTTTGCCTCTGCTTGTCAGCCGACGAAACTACCAGTACTACCACGTTCTCTCCCCATAATCTCAACCCTAGGTCCTTAACCATGGGATTTGATGAGGGTACACCTCGTCAATTGGCGCCGTCTGTGGGAAAGAATAGTGCTGGACTCGCGGTTTCTTCGGTTCCATCGGAAAACGGCGACTCGCCGATCGGATCTACAAACGGCAACTCGCCGGCTGCATCGACAAACCAGAACTCGCCGACTCAGGCGGCACACGGCAACTCGCCGGCTCACTCGACAAACGGCAACACGCCAGCTTCACCCGCAAAAAGCACATCGGATCCTCTGATGGATTTCGAGCCACACTCGCCAGGATTCCAGGAGGCCTTCTCCGATCTCGAGTCAGGTTTGGGTTTAACCGTTGGTTCGTTCAATTTTTTCGTCAACAAGCTTGGTGTGCAGGACTTGACGGATCCACGCCAACTCGCGACTTTCGCACCCGAGGCTCCATCGGTTGCGGCTCCTTCGACTGCGGATCCCTCACTGCGTCCATACCATCGTCGACCCTCCAAGCTTGTTCGTCTGCAACAACCATGTCCACACGAGAGATGCGCGAGCTCATTGAAGAGCTCCAGGGCGAGGAGGCCGAATCAGCATACCGCACAAACGATCCCGAGCTGGATCTCCCACTCGAGGATAGTTTCGACTGCGGGATCTCCCTCAGCGACTTCGACGACCTCGAAACTCATATCGACAACCACGTCGACTCCGAGATCTGCGCCAACAACAACCTCGACTTCGAGACTCATAACAACCTCGCCGACGCCGAGATGGGCATAGGCGACGAAGACGTCGACTGCGAGATCCGTCCAGACGAACCACTCGATGAACATACAGGCTCAGACATGAGCCTCGATGAAGATGTCGAGTCCATGACGGGACTCGAAAGTACATACATATACCCTCGGGTCATACCACAGCAGGTCTACGTTGCCATCGCCGCAGAAACATCAGAAACTGCGGCCAGCCGCAGGCCTACAGAATTCCCGTGCACAGTCACTATGCCGGACGGAGCCACAACCCTCACAATCACTGCTGAGATGGCAGCAAAAGCAGATAAAGTTATCAAGGAGTGCACAATGATGCCAGCAGACGCAACACAAGAAGAGATGTTGACCTTCCAGTACTTCAACTGGCAGGAGTCACTTCGACTGAAGCAGATAAGAGCACACTCGAAGAACGCAAAAAGCAAGCTAGCTTGTCGAGTGCGCGCAGAAGACAGCTCTCCTGAGCTCCACCGGGCGAGCAGACACAGGACGCAGATCAAGGTTGTCACACCTCTCGCCAGGCGAGAAGGCGGCACTCACCCGCAACTTAGGCAACTCCTTCATGACATACGACGAGGAAGGACTGCCGGTGCCCAAAACAGCAGCAGGTGCTCTCTACACCGCTGCAGCATACCTGGAGGCAATCAAGCCCCCAGCGGATGACCCCAACGCAAAACTACACCGCCAACAGATCAAATCACTCGCCTTAGCTGCAAAGGCCATACGCCAAGTTCCAAGAACTCCAGGTGGGAGTCGAGACCGTGCCCTAGTCGACGCACCTCGGGAAGAGCATAATCACAGTGGTCGTCGCCACCACTCGAAGGAAAGAAGCGGCTCGCGAAGGCGCAGGTCCAGGAGCAGATCACGCAGATCTTACAGTAGCGACTCATACTCTGATCGAGAGCCTGAGCCACATGGAGCTCTGTGCTTCACTCGACGCGTCCGCGAGACACGGATGCCCAAAGGATTCAAACTCACATCCGAACAGCCCAAGTACACGGGTCGACAGAACCTTCCGGGTGGCTGGAAGATTACAGGCTGGCAGTTGCGTGCCAGCGGGGCACCAACACTACAGCCATGCAGTACATACGACTCATGCTCGAAGGCACAGCTCGCGACTGGCTCAAGGCCCTACCTCCATCAACATACGACTCGTGGGATCACTTCCGCAGGGATTTCGTCAAAAACTTCGAGCCTCTATGTGAGCGCCCGAAAACATTCGAGGAGCTGCGGGCCTGCGTTCAGCGTTCAGACGAAACGTTGAGGTCATACATCAGACGATGGACTGAGATACGTAACTCAGTTGGAGTGGTTTCAGAAGATATGGCCATGGATGCTTTCGTCATGGGCCTCGCCAGGCGAGACTTCAAAGAAGCACTTGGCCGCCAAAAGCCAAAATCTGTAGCCCACCTCTTGCAGATCGCGACTGAGTGGGCAGATGGAGAGGATATGGCACGCACCACACGCGGGTCCTCACCCCGTGACAAACATGAGAATAGCAGTCGAAGCCATAGAGACTCGTACAGAGACGACCGAAGGCGCAAACGTTCAAAACGTCATTACGACGATGACAGACCCGAATTCATGGCGGCTGGGTTCTCCACACCCCGCAATGATCAGGACAGAAGCGACCGACGGTCGGAAGATCGGCGAGACAGTCGAGATGATCGTCGAGACAGCCAACGCAGTGATAGCTACAAGAGGAAGGATTGGCGCAAGTCACGGGCACAATCTGAGCGATCATTCGAAGAAAAGATGGACGCTGATTGCAGATTCCACCTGTACAAGGGGGACGATGGAAAACTGCGATCCAACCACTCGATGAGAAACTGCAGGGAGTTCGACCAAATGGCGACTGATTACGTAAATCGCAGAAAGGCAGCAGCCGCACAAGCACCTGCACCCGTGCCTCAGCCAAACAACGTGCCTGTTCTGATGGCACCACCTCCACCACCACAGCCTGCCCCAGGCGGAAATCTCGCGGGTGCCATACAGCCCGTGCCTCGGGTGGACGAACCACAGTACCCTCCGCCCCAAGGGCAGATGTACATGATACAGAAAGGTCGACCTTCCAACAGGGAGCAAAAACTTCGCACTCGACAGGTAAACATGGCGGTCATGTCACCTCCTGCGGTAACAGAATACTTGAAGGAGCCGAAACTACAATAAGCTTCAGCAAAGAGGACCACCCTCCATCGGTTGTTCGACCAGGGCACTCTGCTCTGGTACTCGACGCGCAAATTGGAGGCTACGCCATGTCCAAGGTCTTCATGGATGGTGGGAGCGGCATAAACATCATCTTCGCAGATACGCTCCGCAAAATGAACAGGTCAGTCGAAAACCTGCCAAGATCTTCAAATACCTTCCACGGTATCGTTCCAGGGAAAGCAATAAGCCCAGAGGGCACCATACAACTCGACGTGACGTTCGGGGACAAGCACCACTTCAGGACAGAGTCGATTGAGTTCGAAGTGGTCGACTGGAAGTCACAATACCATGCTATACTTGGACGCCCGACGTTCGCTCGATTCATGGCGGTGCCACATTACGCATACCTCCAGCTGAAGATGCCTGGACCAAAAGGAGTAATCACAGTCAAGGGGAACTTCCAAAAGTCTGACTCTTGCGACCGAGAATTCAGCAAAATCTCTGAGATGTTTGGCATGGAAGCAACACTCGCGATCTAGCGGTCTCCAACGATCGAACACTTATGCCAGAGCACAAAAAGGTGGCAGTCGACAGAGCATTCAGTGCCACCAACGACACAAGATCGCATCAGGTGCACCCGACTGACCCGACCAAGACAGTCAATGTCTCGTCGAGTCTGCCTATCGCATAGGAAAGCGCGCTCGTCGAATTCCTCCGTGAGAACTGGGATATATTTGCATGGTGTCCAGCAGACATGCCAGGTATTCCCAGGGAATTCGCCGAGCACTCTCTCCAGCTACTTCCAGGTGCTAAACCAGTCAAACAAACAATGCGCCGCATATCCGGCCCAAAAAGAACTGCAGTCGAAGCCGAAGTCGACAGGCTACTCGCAGCAGGATTCATCAGAGAGATCAAGAAATCACAATGGGTGGCCAACCCCGTACTTGTAGAGAAGAAGCATACAGACATCCTGCGGATGTGTGTAGATTTTACAGCACTCAATAAGTGCTGTCCAAAGGATCACTTTCCACTACCTCGAATCGACCAGATCGTCGACTCCACCGCCGGGTGCGCTCGCTTGTCCTTCCTGGATGCTTACTCGGGTTACCACCAGATAAGGATGAAGGAAGAGGATGAAGAAAAAACGGCGTTCATAACCCCACTCGGGGTCTACTGCTACACCACAATGCCTTTCGGGCTCAAAAACGCAGGCGCAACCTATCAGCGCATGATGCAAGATTGCCTCAAGAAGCAGATTGGGCGAAACGTCCAGGTCTATGTAGATGACATCGTCATCACCACAAGAGAAGAAAGCACGCTACTCGATGACTTGCGGAGACATTCGCAAACCTCAAACGCTTCCACATCAAGCTCAACCCGAAGAAGTGCACGTTCGGCGTGCCAGCCGGGCAACTCCTCGGGTATCTAGTCTCAGCTCGAGGAATCGAGGCGGACCCGGAGAAAATACAGGCCATCTTGACGATGCAAAGGCCTTCAAAGCTCCACGACGTGCAAAAGTTGGCGGGTAGAGTAGCAGCACTCAGTCGATTCATCAGCAAGCTAGGCGAAAAAGCACTCCCGTTCTATCGACTGATGAAGAAGGCAGATAAGTTCGAGTGGACGCCAGAAGCCGAAGCAGCCTTCACGGACCTCAAGCGAGTCCTCACAAGCCCTCCAATCCTCGTAGCACCAAGGGAACGCGAGCCACTATACCTATATGTCTCTGCAACTAATAGGGTGGTGAGCACTGTTCTGTGGTCGAACGCAGAGAGGAGGGACACGCCCAAAGCATACAACGTCCAGTCTATTACTTGAGTGAAGTGCTCTCCACATCAAAGCAGCGGTACCCGCACTATCAGAAGCTGGCATACGCCGTGTTCATGTCCTCAAGGAAGCTGACGCATTACTTCTCCGAGCACCCGATCACTGTAATCAGCACTTCAGGGATCGGGGACATCCTCACAAACCCCAATGCGACTGGGCGAGTAGCAAAATGGCTCATCGAGCTAGCACCAAGAGACATCAAGTATGATTACCCGAAGGCCATCAAAGCACAAGTTTACCCGACTTCCACACCGAGTGGATTGAAGCTCAGCTCCCAGGAGCACCAGATGTGTCCAATTCCTGGACCATGTACTTTGATGGCTCGAAGAAAAACGAAGGCGCAGGCGCAGGTGTCATCCTCATATCACCAAAAGGCGACAAGCTCCGCTACATCCTACAAATGGGTTCGAGTTCCCATCCAATAACGAAGCAGAATACGAGGCTCTGATCCATGGCATGAGGATGGCCAAAGCCTCGGGTGCACTCGACTGATGATCTACGGCGACTCGAATTGGTGGTGCAGCAAACAATGAAGGCTGTGACGCAATCGCAGATAACATGATGCCTACCGTGACTGTACAACATCATGGAGGGCAGCTTCGAAGGCTGCGAGTTGCGGCACATAGGGCGTGAAAGCAATGAAGAAGCAGATAAGTTAGCCAACATTGGTGCGACCAAAGCACCAGTGCCACCTGGTGTCTTCTTCGAGCGCATCGAGCACAGATCAATCAAAAAGAAGCGGCAACTCCTGCATCAGCCGCACCAGCCAAGAGCAAAACACCTAGCACAGAGGACCCACCAGTCGAGGTACTCCTCATCGAGCCAACTTGGACTCAACCCTTCCTCGCATACATACTCCGCGGCGAGGTACCCGAAGACTTCACAGAGTCAAGACGCGTCACTCGACGATCTAAAGCATACACTGTCATCAACGGTGAACTTTACAAACGCAGCATATCAGGTATGTTCCAGCGTTGCATAGCATTTGAAGATGGCCAAGCCATCCTTCGTGATATTCATGCAGGTACTTGCGGGCATCACGCCAGCAGTCGATCACTCGTAGCCAAAGCCTTTCGCGCAGGCTTCTACTGGCCCACAGCACTCAAAGACGCGGAGGACATAGTCAAAAGGTGCATCGGCTGCCAAAAATTCGCCACAAAGCCACACGCACCCGCATCGGCGTTGAAGACAATACCATTGGCCTGGCCTTTCGCCCAGTGGGGGCTCGATATGGTTGGGCCACTCAAAAAATCCTCCCATGGAGGGCATACTCACCTTCTGGTGGCGGTCGACAAGTTCACCAAGTGGATTGAAGCAGTACCCATCACAAGTTCGACTGCCACTACAGCAGTCAATTTCATAAAATCCATCATATACCGCTTTGGTGTGCCAATAGCATCATCACTGACAACGGTACAAACTTCACGGCTGAGGAATTCAAATCCTTCTGCAAAGAGCAAGATATCACGCTCAATTATGCATCTGTGGCGCACCCGCAATCAAACGGCCAAGTCGAAAAGGCCAATGGGCTTGTGACGAGTGGAATCAAGAAGCGCCTCCTGGTGCCACTCAAAAGGGCTGCGGGTGCTTGGGTAGAAGAGCTCCCGTCTGTGCTATGGAGCCTACGCACAACACCCAACGCCTCAACGCAATTCACTCCATTCTTCATGGTCTACGGCGCAGAGGCAATCCTGCCATCAGACGTAAGGTTCAACGCACCAAGTCGAAGCATACAATGAAGAAGATGCAGATGAGCACTCGAAGATGCAGTCGACTTGCTCGAAGAAGCACGCAACACAGCGCTAGCACGTACAGCTGTCTACCAGCAAGATCTACGCAACTATCACAGCCGTCGACTGCGTACCAGGTCCTTCGAGGTGGGTGACTTGGTACTTCGACTGAAGCAAAGAAGGTGCATAAACTTGCTTCTCCATGGGAAGGACCCTTCATCATCACCGAGGTCATAGGTGGTGGAGCATACAGACTGAAGCATGCGAAGACCGGCGAACTCTCCCACAATCCTTGGAACGTTGCGCAGCTGCGCCGTTTCTATGCTTAGATTGCTCAGTCGCATAATGTAATAGGCTCATATGTCGGATGGCTGCAGGTTTCAGACGCGCTCTTTTCCTTACCAGGGTACCTAAGGGGACTGGAAGGTTTTTAATGAGGCGGCCTGCAGCCTAACATTCATAAATGGAATATAGTCAATAAATTCCTCATACTTTTCCTGCTTACTACTCGCATAGCTTATCAGCACAAAACTTAGCCACACCCGTATGCTCGGGGGCTGAGTATCTCAAAACATAAAAGCTTTCGCTCCTTCAAACATAATAATCAGCCACACTCGAATACTCGGGGGCTGGATCGTAACACTAAACACAAAGGAAAAAGTTGCTCAACCCCAATCAATCACTCGGGGGCTGAGCCTGCAGGCATAAGTTGAAGCTTCAACTCTCATAAAATTCATAACCTCACTCGGGGGCTATGTAATTCATGATCTATGTAAACTGTTTTTCATAAACCCCACTCGATACACTCGGGGGCTGCATACATACAAGTGAACAAATATGTACTAAGTGGCAAATTTACACTCGGGGGCTGTTCCCTATACATAAATACCCTAATCTTCTGGTTCATCCTTTGCTGGAAGAACAGGGCCCATAAGTTGCGCTTGATAGCAATCAACCAATGTCCTCGCGTGATCGAATGTTTCGTCAAGATTCGACTGGGACAAAGACGATCCAGGCACGGGTGGACGTAGCTGCAAATTTGGACGTTGACTTCGGAGATATGCCATGGTTGCGTTGGCACCGTCCACAAGCTTCTGGGTGATGAAGCCTCGAATGGAACCTGTTGACCGGAAGAGATCGAGCAACGCGTGGATTCCTTGAGGTTGTGGCCCAGTCGGAAAAACCATCTGGTTGATTCGACTGAAGGCCGACCTGCACAATTCAAGAAGCATAGTGCTCCGCCACACCCGATCTTGCAGAGTCGCGAGTATGCGTGCTCGGTGCTTGTCCAATCGAAAGTGCTGGCGGCCAGTCGTGGGTTCGTCAGTTGCCATGTTCAACTGCTCATCCACGCGAGCCTGCTCCGCCTGGAAATCTTGAACAAAACCTGCAACAACACAAGTTGGGTGAAAAAAAAGAACAGGCTGTGAACTCATAAGATCAAGGCAGTCATGCTTACACTCGAGCTGTCTGTTCACGATCTCCATCTCGCCAAGCACATACTCCTCCCGTTGGGTGGGTAAAGCAGGCCTTGCCCTCATCCTTTCCAGCTCGCTTCGGGCACTCGCCAGTTCCTGCTCCTGTTTCGCAAGTCGAGCCTTCATATAACGTATTACCGCGGCATCATTTGACGCCTGAGCTCGAGATCGAGAAGGGGTATGATGCCGCGACGAACTGGATGAAGTGGCGGCTGGCCGTTTCTGTTCCAAGCATCATAAAAGTTTCATGAGAAACTAGTCACAAAGCTCAGACGAGCAACAACATACAGCTTTACAAACAGAATCATAACGAGGAACATAAATTCATACAAAGGTAGCAAAAGCACATGCATACTCGCATGGTCATAAGTTTAATTACAAGACATCAAAGGCGCGGCTGCCCTACTTCTCAGACATTGACTCTGACCTAGCCCTACTCGCACGAGCGGCGACCTCTTCTGCCCGGCGCTCCATGGTGGCCATAAAAGTTTCAGCCAACTTTGCGGCTGGCTCGTTCAAATGCTTTAGGGACACCAATTTCCCGCCAGGCTTACGAGGGAAAGCAGACAGAGCGGCTTCGAAGTCACCCTCTATCCCATGACCTAAAAGGAGTTTGAGGGTGGTCTCTGAGCCGCGTACCGTCAAAGCGCGAGCAAAGTTCGTCATAGTCGAAGTTCCCGGGCCCAGGACGTCTGCGAAGCCATCCACAGTCGAAGGAGGTTGGCTGGAGGGGAACACATCCTTGAACACGGCGCCGAGCGTGCTCGTAGATTTGGCGAGTGCGTCCTTGGCTTGGGTAGAGACGACATCCAGGTCGCCGATTGCGCGGTCAAGGGACAAATCGACACTCGGTTGATCTACAGGTGTCGATGCCCCAACAGCTCCTTCAAAAAAGCAGAAGTAACAAAAATGTTACATACTATTCAGTGGCAAAAGAAGTAGGCAAAAAGTGAAAGGCTCGACTCACCGCCTACGTCTCGGGTGAGGCTCGCCAGGCGCTCAGCATAATTCTTCTCGCGCAAAGCGGCGGAGTCCTTGGCATCATCCAAGGCCTTCTTCGACTCCTCGCGCTCCTTGGCGAGTGTCTCTTCTAACTCTTTAACCCGAGATTCAGCGTTTGCCTTGTCACCTGAGATAGATGGGCAGATGTCATTCACAATCGACAAGGCAAAGACTTACAGAAACCCAAGATACTTACGGGTGAGCTGCTCCATAACAGCGCGCAGATTATCCCTCTCCTGTTCAACCTGGACAAATGCTTTACCTGATTCCACCAGGTTGAGGTAGAAGGGCTGCACGCACACGAAACCAACATAAGCTATACACAAATAGGTCCAGAAGGAAGACTCGACAAAAAGACACTTACGTGTTCAATCCAAGGCGCGGGCTTGGCAGCAGAAGTTCCAATTTGCGGAGTCGATGTACTCGCAATATTGGCAGCCTCAATGGAAGTGGTCGTGGCTATTGTTTTCACAACCTCAGCCGCAACAGGAGAGGCTTCAGGCTGATCTGGAGTCGAGGCTCTCACGGTTGGAGGAGTTGGAGGTCGCACAGTCTCGGCACTACAAGTGACCGAAAGGCATACAACATAAGCAAAAGTACATAACTCACAAAAAATATTATTAAGTGCAAAAAGGAGCAAACCTGTGCTCTTCTTCATCCTCAGTGTCGAGCTCGTCAAAGTTTGGGCCTCCAAAAGGAAGCTGCCCACTCGACTGAGGAGGAGGAGGAGCCGAGCTCAAAGGACTCACGTCCAAGGGAGCAGCTGTGGTCGTAGGAGACGGAGCTGAGTTTCCATCATCCCTCACATCCGATTCCCTCGCGGGTGAGCTCGTGGAAGAAGACAAAACTTGGGCTGCCCGACGGCGCTTGCGAAGAGGAACCTCGCTAACATCCTCACTCACGGCAGGCTCCTTGCCCTGTGCTTCCTCTACCCCTTCCTCTTCAACCTCTTCTGTGGGTGAAGTGGTAGCCGAAGGTAAAGGCGATTCATCCCCTCCCTTCGCTTCTACTGTCACCTCTGTTTCATAAGTTGGCCCATCTTCGGGAAGAGGAGGAAGAGTGGAGGTAGTCGAGTGGCCCTGCATACAAGATATAGCAGTCGAAAGTCAAAAAGATGCACAGAAGGATAACAAAAACAGAAGATCATATACTCGAAAGATTCACTAACCTCTGCAAAGGCTTTTCAGCCCCATAAGGATCGACTGGGCAGTCGACGTTGCAGGGCTCGCTTGTTTAGTACTGGTGATGGACCGCACATGTTCACTCCTCGACAGCTCCTCCTTGCTCATTCGAGTGGAGTCGAGGGGACCTTCGTACTCCCACATTGGGTGGGCACGAGCGCGGAGTGGCCATACCCGCCTCTTCACAAAGGTGGCAATCAGATGCACACCCGTGATGCTGTTCAGGAGCCCTCCAATTGTCTCCAGCATAGGCGCTGCTTCCGCCACTTCTTCAGTCGAAAGCTCATGGTCCAGGCTTTCGTCCTAGCGGCTATACCAGCAGTCGAAAATGCTGGGGCCACATTTTGGTCCACTTGCACATAGAACCACCTCTTCCTCCACCCCTGCGCCGAGTCGACTGGCTTCAGGGCGAAGTACCGGGTGTCGCTGCGCACTTGGATCTGCAGGCCTCCGACTGGTAGGTTCGGCCGCCTCGGTTGTTTGGCCGGACCATGAAGATGGACTTCCATAATGCCCAACTCGGAGCAACACCCAAAAAACACTCGCACAGCGTGATGAAACACGCAATGTGCAGAATACCGTTCGGGGTGAGATCATGGATCTGCACCCCGTAGGCAAAAAGCAAACCTCGCACAAAATCATGGAGGGGGAGCGAGAAACCCCTAGGCAAAAACTCCGCGAAACAGACGCGCTCGTTAGCGCGAGGCTCGGGAAGTACCTCTTGGGCGAAGGTGCGCGGACGAGGAGTTGGTCGGAAGGTGGCAGCAATCCTTCCTCGCGCAGCTTGTCCAGCTGCGCATCCTTCAGGGTGGATTTCATCCAATCCCCATTGGTCTTCTTGAGGTCGACGGCGGCCGCAGATGTGCTAGCCGCAATCTTCTTCCCCTTCTTCGCCGCCGCATCGGGCGCGGCGGCAGCAGTCGAGGCGGAGCGCTTGTTGCCCGCCGCTTTCTTCATCGTCAACGAGCAGGTGGGAGAGCGCGCAAAGCTTTAGGCAGGAGCAATGGAGGCAGAGCGCGAGGAAGACGATGGAACAGGGGCGGCGCGCAGAGCAAATGGCAGGTAAAAAACAAATGCCAGCGCCGTTCCCCTATTTACCACAAGACAAAAGCAATCACAGCCATTCAGATCCAAATCGTGCGTTACGCACGCAATCTGACCGTACACGTGGCAAACGCGGAGGGCAACCGTCGCCGGCCACTCCGCCCACTACGCACGTAAAAAGAGGAGCCATCATCACGCTTGCGGAAAAAGTGGGCCCGTATAGTCAAATCAAGTCCAAACGGCACCGTCTTCGGTCAGCTCTGCACAAATGGGCCCACCTACGTGTCACGTCCCATCAATCGCAGCATAACGCACGCCACGCGTGTCAGAAATCGCAGTCGAAATAAACGTCATCCCTGACGTCATTGAAGCATCTGTTCAGAAAATACGTTCGAGTATGCTCAACGCATATTGGTCACTCGATTGCCCTGATTAGTTCGGGTGTGACAAAACTTTCTTAAGGCAAAATTGGTCACTCGACCGTTCCTTCGACTAAGTCATATTACTCCCATCGGGAGCATGTTCAAAAAATTCTTCGACTGAAGATGCTTAGGATAATGATTGAGATTATCCTCCATTTACAAGTAATACAGCATAATCTCGGGGGCTACTCCCATCGGGAGCACTGTCGTGCACCCGATAGAATTATGGCACAAATTTCTTCGATTAACATATGCAGAGTAAGAAGAGTTTTGAGATTATCCTCCATTGCAAAGCAATAAAGCACAATCTCGGGGGCTACTCCCATCGGGAGCGCTGTCGCGCACCCGATAGCATAACGGCAAATATCAGTCGACAAAGGGCATGACTCGTCCAACAAAGTTCAGAAATCATACTCGAAACATTCCCGAGTTGCGTCCGTCGCAAATACCTCGGATGCTGCACGCATAGTGCAAAGGTAAGACCCGCCGAACTTTCGAGCTGGGCTAAGGACCGTTCCAGCAACGTTAATCCTTACACTTTCCGTGTCAGCAGACATGATGAAAAATCCCGACGGACGCGTTGGGTAAAATTCAAAGTTATACTGCAGATCGACTCAGTAAGACCTCAAGCGGCCTAGTCGAATCTGACCAGTTTGTTCCAGATTCGAGTCCGGGGACTCGAGTTTGATTGAAAGCTAGTAAGGTTTTACCCGAATGAGTAGTTAACCAGTCCCGATCCGTCGAGTGTACTGGGCCTGCTAAGCTATTATCCCTTGATCATCATAAAACACAGTCGATGAGATACTCGACATAGCCAAACGTGTGCTATTCATACAGGAATTCCAAATTATATGTACAGAATACAAAGCATACGACGTGCACTCACGAAAGAGTCCATGCCCGATTCTTCGAGTCAGCCAAGTACTCGGGGGCTACTGACATGGGTATACATATCGGGTACCCTACCATGAGGGTACCTGGTGCACGTAACGACTAAGGCCCAATATCGAAGAGCCTACTCGAAGCCCAAGACAAGAGGCCCAAGAAGATGGAGTACCCTCCAAGACTAGACATAGGCATAGTCGGTTTAGGCTTTCCTTACGTGTAAACTAGGTCGGTTACAAACTCCCGAGACCCAGCCTATTTAAAGGCTGGGAGGGGTACCGATCTGGGACCAAGCCATACTCGAACCACCAAAGCTCTTGCGAGATTGTCATCTCACCGGAGCTCCCCTGTAATCGCATAATCCACAATCAATACCAGACAAGCAGGAAGTAGGGTCTTTACCTCCACCCGAGGGGTCTGAACCTGGGTAAATCTTTGCCTCTGCTTGTCAGCTGACGAAACTACCAGTACTACCACGTTCTCTCCCCATAATCTCAACCCTAGGTCCTTAAACATGGGATTTGATGAGGGTACACCTCGTCACATGTGCTAGAGCTTTTTAAGTTTTTGAAATCATATAGAGAGTAAAAATAAGTTTTGAGAGGTGTTTGTTAATTGTCAACGAATTAGAAAATGGAAAGTACAATATGACCCCTGCCAACCAGACTTTTAAGAGCGGCTCCCATGAAGGACGTTATTTCTACCAGCAAGGTAGATCATCCCTCTTTCTGTTTTGTTTACACATGCAGATATTTCACTGTTTGTCATTGCTTGACTGATAAATCAGGGCAAAAATGTGAAGAGAATTAAGCGGTTAAAGTTGTAATTAATTGGGACTGGGCACCCCATTTGCCAGCTCTTTTTGCAAAATTAATGGATAAGCGGATGTATATGCCGCTAGTCCGGTGGTAAAGTCTGTTTGACAGTTCACATAAAGACATCCACCCCGTCCTCATGAGCTTGGTAAACATTGACACAAAATATGAGTAATAATTTTTGAATAGTTTAAAGGTAGCACATGAAAAATTTACTTGGAATGGCAAGGAAATACCACATATAGGTAGTTATGGTGGACACAGATGGCATGGATATTGGCTCAAGGTTTTGGATGCACGTGAAGCATTCCCTCTCAGTACAGAGTTTAGGCTAGCAAGGTTATTTGAAGCAAACACATGATATCAACCGACACAGCAAGGCTTATATGAAAACATATTGCAAACATTATAAGACTCTACACAGTCTTCCTTGTTAACCAAACCCTTTTACTAGAAAATATCTAGACCTTAGAGATACCAATCATACAAACCAAATTTCAACGAGCTTTACGGTAGTTTTTCATTAATAGGTTTTAACTACATGATACAAAAGCTTAAACATGAACTACTTGATAACTCAAAACAATTGACAAGTATCAAATTATCCAATACAATGATCTACAAGAATATGTAAGCTTTTTCCATTATACCATCTACCACATGCAACATTTTCTGTTCCAACCAAACACCAATCAATTTATTTCAACATAAACTCTCCAAACAATTATAAGTGAAGCAAGAGAGTACTTTCTTTAAAAGAACTAATAGCTCTGAATAAGAGATGCATGCAAAACAGGAGCTAAAAACATAGCAATAGCTAGATAAGAATACTCAACAAGTATAAGTGAACAATAGGAGTATTCATATGAAAAAGCGGAGCGTGTCTCTCTCCCAATCAAGTATTCTGGGGTCCAATCAAGTTGACCATAAGAAAAATGAAATACTGAAAATAAAATCACACAGACGCTCCAAGTAAAGCACATATGATGTGAAAGAATTAAAATATAGTTTCACTAGAGATGACCTGATAAGTTGCTGATGAAGAAGGGGATGCCTTGGGCATCCCCAAGCTTAGACGCTTGAGTCTTCTTGAAATATGCTGGGGTGATCCATGGGAGCATCCCCAAGCTTAAGCTCTTCACTCTTCTTGATCACATTATATCATCCTTCTCTCTTGACCCTTGAAAACTTCCGCCACACCAAACTCAAAGTAATTCTCATTAGAGGGTTAGTGCACAATCAAAAACTCACATGTTCTATAAGGACACAAACATGACCGTTACTTTTAACATTAGCTACTGCCACTGATGTTATGTGAAGCTCTTCACCCTAAAAAAGAATTCCACTCAACACTAGTAAAAGAGAGAATGCGAAAAATAAAATACAGAATCTGTCTAAACAGAACAGTCCGCAAAGACGAATTTTTTCGAGGCACTTACGTTGCTCAGATAAAAACTTTAAACTAACGAAAGATGCGTACATATCTGAGGATCACGCACAAAAAATTGCAGATTTAAATAATTTTTCTGTGATTTTACAGAATTAAAACGGTGAACAGCAGAAATCTGTTCCTGCGCAGAAATCCAAATCTAGCATCATCTTCCTATTAGAGGCAATACTTGGCACAACAATGCGATAAAGTAAAGATACAAAGGATTGTTACAGAAGTAAACAACTCCTTGACTCAAAAAAAAGAAAAATTGCAGAAATAAATAATGGGTTGTCTCCCATAAGCGCTTTTCTTTAACGCCTTTCAGCTAGGCGCAGAAAGTAAGAATCAAGTGTTTCCAAGTGATGAAGCATCAACAGAATAATTTTCTCTAACAATAGAATCAAAAGGTAACTTCATCTTCTTTCTAGGGAAGTGTTCCATACCTTTCTTGAGTGGGAATTGATATTTAATATTCCCCTCTCTCATATCAATAATAGCACCAACAGTTCTAAGAAAAGGTCTTCCCAAAACAATAGGACAAGAAGCATTGCATTCAATATCCAAAACAACAAAATCAACGGGGACAAGGTTATTGTTAACCATTATAAAAACATCATCAACTCTCCCAAAGGTTTCTTTATAGTATTATCAGCAAGGTGAACATCCAAATAACAGTGTTCCAAAGGTGCTAAATCAAGCATATCATAGAGTTTCTTAGGCATAACAGAAATACTAGCACCAAGATCACATAAAGCATTGCAATCAAAATCATTCAACTTCATTTTAATGATGGGCTCCCAACCATCTTCTAACTTCCTAGGGATAGAAGCTTCATGTTTTAATTTCTCTTCCCTAACTTGCATGAGAGCATTAGTAATATGTTTAGTAAAAGCCATGTTTATAGCACTAGCATTAGGACTTCTAGCTAGCTTTTGCAAGAACTTAATTACTTCAGAAATATTGCAACCATCAAAATCAAAGTCATTATTATCAAAAGTAATAGGACCATTGTCTCCCACATCTCGAAAAATTTCAGCACTTTTATCAGGAACAGTTTCAGTGTTTTCAGGCAATTTTAAACGTTTTGCAACAGAAGTAGAGACATTGCCAACACCAATTACTTTACCATTGATAGTAGGAGGTTTGTTAACACTTGAGTTTATAGCATTTTCAGTAGTAGTAATAGTATAAACTCTAGCAATACTATTCTTTTTAGCAATTTCATCCTCTCTTGCCCACCTAGCATGTAAATCAGCTAACATCCTCACATTATTATCAATTTTAACTTGATAGCATTGAGAGTTTTGCTCTCTTTAACATCATGAGGCATAGTTTTAATTTTTAACAAATCAACATCAAGAGCAAGACTATCAACTTTAGAGGCAAGAACATCAATTTTCCCAAACTTTTCCTCAACAGATTTATTGAAAGCAGTTTGTGTACTAATAAAATCCTTAAGCATGACTTCAAGATCAGAGGGTACACTCTTATTATTGTTGTAGGAATTACCATAAGAATTAACATAACCATTGCCACTATTAAAAGGATAGGGCTTATAATTGTTATTACCAAAATTATTCCTATAAGCATTGTTGTTGAAGTTATTATTTTTAATGAAGTTCACATCAACATGCTCTTCTTGAGCAACCAAAGAAGCTAAAGGAACATTATTTGGATCAACATGCATCTTTCCATTTGTAAGCATAGACATAATAGTATCAATCTTATCACTCAAGGAAGAGGTTTCTTCAACAGAATTTACCTTCTTACCTTGTGGAGCTCTTTCGGTGTGCCATTCAGAATAATTTATCATCATATCATCAAGAAGCTTTGTTGCAGCACCCAAAGTGATGGACATAAAGGTACCTCCAGAGGCCGAATCCAATAGGTTTCTTGAATAAAATTTAGTCCTGCATAAAAGGTTTGGATGATCATCCAAGCAGTCAGTCCATGGGTGGGACAATTCTTTACCAATGATTTCATTCTCTCCCAAGCTTGAGCAACATGCTCATTATCAAATTGTTTGAAATTCATAATGCTACTTCTCAAAGATATAATCTTAGCAGGAGGATAATATTTTCCTATGAAAGCATTTTTGCATTTAGTCCATGAATCAATACTATTTCTAGTCAAAGATAGCAACCATTCTTTAGCACGTCCTCTCAAAGAGAAAGGAAAAAGTTTCAGTTTAATAATATCTCCATCTACATCCTTATACTTTTGCATCTCACAAAGTTCAACAAAATTATTAAGGTGAGCAGCAGCATCATCAGTACTAACACCAGAGAATTGCTCTTTCATAACAAGATTTAAAAGTGCAGGTTTAATTTCATAGAATTCTGCGTTAGAAGCAGGTGGAGCAATAGGTGTACTAATGAAATCATTGTTGTTCGTGCTAGTGAAATCACACAACTTAGTGTTCTCAGGGGTACTCATTTTAGCAAAATTAAAACAAAACAGAAAGATAACAACTTGAAAATAAAAGTAACTAATTTTTGTGTGTTTTTGATAAATAAAGCAAACAAGACTAAATAAAAATAAACTAAGCAAGACAATAACAAAGTAAAGAGATTGGAAGCGTGGAAACTCCCCTTGCAGAAATCCTCTTGTTCCCGGCAACGGCGCCAGAAAATATGCTGGTGTGTGGAAGGGGAAGCAAGGAGATTTCTGAACCGAAGTGCTTCCTCCCCGGCAATGGCGCCAGAAAATATGCTTGATTGCGTGGATCACACGTTCGTTGGGAGACCCCAAGAGGAAGGTATGATGCAGTGTAGCAGCAGTTTTCCCTCAGTATGAAACCAAGGTTAATCGAACCAGTAGGAGCAAGAAATCACTTCTGAAGATTGTCAGTGGCGCGCTGACGTGGAACCTGCACACAACACAATCAAACTACTTTGCCCCAACGAAACAGTGAGGTTGTCAATCTCACCGGCTTGCTGAAAACAAAGGATTAAACGTATGGTGTGGAAAACAGTAGTAAATTGCAGAGAATGAAAAGGAACAGTGTTTGCAGTTGGTTGTATTATCAGTGTAAAAAATGGACCGGGGTCCACAGTTCACTAGTGGTGTCTCTCCATAAAAGATAACTAACATGCTGGGTGAACAAATTACAGCTGGGCAATTGACAAAATATTGAGCGCATGACAATGCATATATATGACATGATGATTACTATGATATTCATGTGGGCATTACGACAAAATACATAGACCGTTATCCAACAGCGTCTATGACTAATAATCCACCGCCAGGTTGTCATACCGAGTTCCCCGTTGGTATTAAGTTGCAAGCAACGGATAATTGCATTAAGTAATGTGCGCAATGTAAACAAATGCATTAGACCTAACGGCGCACCCTTAAGCTAAGCATCGGTTATTTTATCCCTAGTGGCAACAGCACATCCACAATCTTAGAAGTTATTGTCACTCTCCCAGATTACTGGAGGCATGAACCCACTATCTAGCATAAATACTCACTCTTGGAGTTACAAGCATCTACTTGGCCAAAGCATCTACTAGTAACGGAAAGCATGCAAGATCATAAATAACATATAAGATAGATTGATAATCAACTTGACATAGTATTCAATATTCATCGGATCCCAGCAAACACAACATGTAGCATTACAATAAGATGATCTTGATCATGATAGGCAGCTCACAAGATCTAAACATGATAGCATAAAGTGGAGAGACAACCATCTAGCTACTGCCATGGACCCATAGTCCAAGGATGAACTACTCACGCATCACTCCGGAGGCAGGCATGGTGATGTAGAGCCCTCCGGTGATGATTCCCCTCTCCGGCAGGGTGCCGGGAAGAGCTTCTGAACCCTCCCGAGCTAGGGTTGACGGCGGCGGCGTATCTGGAACTTTTCGTGGATAATGGCTCGGGTATTTAGGGTTTTCGCGTCGGGAAGACTAAATAGGTGAAAGGGCGGCGGCTGCGGAGCCACGAGGGCCCCACACCACCCCACGGCGCGGCAGGGGGCCCGCGCGGCCCCATGGTGTGGGTGCCACGTGGCCCTCCTCCGTCTCTCCTCTGGCCCCATAGGAGGTTCTGTCCAAGTTTCGTCCAATTCCGAGAATATTTCCAGACTAGCTTTTCTGGAATACAAAAACAGCAGAAAACAGGAACTGGCACTGTGGCATCTTGTTAATAGGTTAGTCCCAGAAAATGCATAAAAATGCTATGAAGTGTATATAAAACATGTAACAATTGGTATAATATCAACATGGAACATCAGAAATTATAGATACGTTTGAGACGTATCAGCCTCATGTGGACAATGGCACAACTTCCACTCAAAATGTTATATTGCCATGTGCTAGTCCTAGTAGTTCATCCACTCATGATATTTCTACATCTTGTGATAAATTACTTTCCATGCCTTGTTGCTCTAACAATGAAGCATCTACTTCCTCTAGTACTTGTCTTGAAACTAACCATGTAGAGGAAATCAAAGAGCTCAAGGCGCAAGTCACTTCTTTGAAGGAAGACTTGCAAAAGGGTCATTTGGGGAAGTCCGCACTTGACAATATGTTGAGTGTGCAAAAATCTCCCAATGACAAGAGTGGACTTGGATTCAACTCCAACGTTAAGAAGAAGTCCAACGTCAAGAAGAAGCACAATACCATCAAGAAGAAGGGCCTAGAACAAGTAAAAGATTCGGCCAAGATTGTTTGCTTCAAGTGCAAGATTGAAGGGCATCACGTGAGGTCTTGCCCATTGAAGAAGAAGCACCTAAGTGAGAAGCAACAAGGGAAGCGGCCTCAAGTTCAAACTCAAGTACCCAATATTGAAGAAAGGCCACTTCCTAAGGATAATCAAGTTAAACCTTCTCAAGTTGAGAAATCAACTAAGAAGAAAAGTGGAAGTAGATGTTGCTATCTATGCCGCGAGAAGGGACACCTTGCTTCTTCATGCACTAACGGTACCTTATCCAACCCAATCATAATTGATGATGTTTACTCTCTTGAGAAGGATAAGGTTGGCAATGTGTCAAAGTGGTGTCAAGAAAAGAACCATTTGGGTGGCCAAGCCTATTGTGACTAACCTCTTAGGACCCAACTTGGTTGGGGACCAACAAGCTAAAACTTGATCAATAGGTGTTGATGGAGGGCTTTGGAGACTTGGCTACATTATGAAGAATTAAGGGATCTTCATCAATCATATTTCCCAAGCCAAGTCATTTGGATTATCATGTCTCTATCTTATATCCAACGTGCCTCCTTGCGGTAACATGTATTTAAATTATACATACGCATTGAAAGTTGCTTGCCCGTTGCATGTGTTTGGTTTTGTACCTTGCATGTGTTTGACTATGTTGTGCCTACCACTTACATATCTTGAGTGATCTAGTGTGTGTATGTTGGTTTGCACATCATGGTAGTGTGTGTTTGTGTTGAGCCTCTATTGTTTCTTGTTTTATCTTAATTGGCTCTTTTGAGAGATTAATGGACTTTCCCATTTTGGGGGAATGATATGCTTCGGCACGTCACAATCCTAAAAATGTGTATACATGAGGAATACCACTTAGTGTTGATATATCAATATTATATAGTTTCTATGTGGTATGTCGTGCTCATGAGAAATTCGAATTCTAAATGTCCATTAATTATCTCTATTTGGTTTTTTTGTTTGTCTCTTGTTGAAAACAAATGGATTATCACATTATGGGGGAGTAATAAGCATTGTGCATATTACGAACCTAGAAAATGTGAACAAGTGAGATTTTGCCACTTAGAATTGATATTGTAAATTATCTTGTTCCTATGTGGCATGTTTCTCAAACAAGTTCCATATTTGCCTATTCTCTCTTGTTTTGGGAATATGGTCTTGAATATCTTTGTCATTTACCACTGAGAATTATCTCCATACATTACTTGTCTTCACAAGTGATAATCTTATTTGTGGTAAAGTATATTTGATCATATCTACATTTGTGTTTGCTCTTAATTGCCTTATTTATTGCCAAGGATTAGTTTTGATCGAACTTTCTTTTGTCTTCCTTGACCTTTGGATCCACTTGCTCTACTCATGTTGTTTTGTGCTTTCCTTAAAATAGGAAAAGCCGTGATCCCATTCTTGTGCATTTTCATTCGAAGTCATACTTCTAAGATAATGCACTATTCTTGGGGGAGCTATCCTATTTTGAGTAGAACACTATCTTTTAAATTGGTATTGGATCTTATTACTTTTCTTGAACATGACTAATGTTTGAATAATATATTTGGAGTGGGATGATCCCATTTGTGTGCATTTTGCATTCCATTGCAAGATCATAAATAATGCACAAATCTTGGGGGAGCTATCATATATGTTTTAGAACATTATTCGTCTTCAATTGCTACTTGATCTATGTTAAATTGGTGTTTGAGCCCGATGATATGTCTCATGGAAAGAAAACCTTTTTGTCTTGGTACTTTGTGCCATCATAGAAAGTGTAGAGGGTTTGGTCTATTTGTTGGAATCTTTCTCTCTTTGGGAGTTAGTTATCTCATTCCTTGATATATCTTTCATTTGGTATCTCTTCTTTTGGTATCTTTCTCAATCATGTGTTGATTTGGGTTTTGATATAATTTGGACAATTCTCTTGCATGTCACACTTTGGTGTGCCTTCTTGGTATTCTTTGTATTTTGTCCAAATCGTGTCTTCCTTTGGTTCTTGAAGGTCTTGACATGCATATTTACTTCATGTATATATTATGGCATGTTTACTTTCTTTGATCCAATATATTGGGTAAACTCCACCGAATCCTAAATCGGCTAAGATGTGCATGAAATTCAATTTCATATCCATATGCACATATTCATGTGGAGTTTGTCCTATGTATTATAGTTTCCTAACTACTTCGGACCCAATATGTTTGGGGACCATTTTGTACTTGAATTATGTTTTAGGTACTTCGGAGATGCATTGGATGCCTTGTCTCATTCATAAGGAAGGTGCTCTCACCGTGTGCTAATTGAAGCCAAGCTATGATGATCGTGATTGCTAATCTTTTACATCACCAATGCCATCTCGGTAACAAGTATCTACCTCATGCATACATTTCTTGCATTCAACCTTGTGTAGGTTGATTTCTTTTGTTCCTTGTGATTATTTCCTTTCTCAAAGCATCCCAACTATCACTTTTCCCTTGTGGATATTTGTGATGCCTTTGATGCATTTGTGTTGGAAGTCTATTTATATCCTTTAAGATAAATTTGAGCTATGTGCTATGCTTTTAAGCAAAGATCTTAATGGTGTATATATGACTTCCTCTTGGGTATCATGTTCTTCTCTTTAGTAACTATTTTGTGTGTACATGTTTCTTTATGGATGTATATCATATGATTGTTATCTACTTAGAAATCTATACACATGAGAAATGTTACATCGCAAATTGATATCCTATTTCCTTGGTGATCACCTCTTTTATTTTTTTGGATCTTTTGGTGGCTCCGGAAAATATTTGCCCTATGAGTGCTTGCCCTATTTTATTGGATCTTGTGCACTCATTTTTGTCGGTTGTGTGTGTTGAAATGACATGCTTTGCTCCTTGCTTATCATTCCTTTGAGACTATGGTGATGCTCAATGCTCACCTATGATGTACTCTTATTAAAGGCTTTGCTATGTCACACACATCATTTGGTTGAGCCTAAATCTTTTAAATGTTCACGCATTTGGATATTTTGTCGGTCTTCTATTTGATGCTCAACCATATGATTGTTGCAAGTGTTATGCCTTGTTTTATATACATCTCTCTTGCACATGTTTTGTGTTTCAAAGGATTATGGGGGAGTGATGATTCCATCTTTGTGTATGTGGTACTCAAATACACAATTTCTAAATAGTACATGATATTGGGGAGCTCCTCTATTTTCTCTCGAAACATTGTTTTGTTCAAATCATAAAATATTTTGTTCAATTGGATTTGGGTTCTTTGATTGCTTGTTTCATTCGTTGATACCCTTTTCACCTTATCATCCTTTTGCAATCTTTGGATCCTCAATATAAATTGATCTCCCTCAATCTATTCGTCATTGAATATGTGCATTTGATTTCACTCATATCTTGAGAAATGCATACTTTATGGGGGAGCTCTTATTATATTGGCCTTCTAAAAATTTCACCCATTTCGGCAATGGATGCCAATGGTGGAGAAGTTTAGAGGGTTTAAGGGAATTTGGTCTTATGCTTTGGATTCGTTCTTAAGCATTTGCCGTTTCATGCTCATGCATCCTTGCTTATTCCTTTGCATGGTTGCTTAATTCATTATATAAACCCTCGTAAAAGAGATTGTCATCAATTACCAAAATGGGGGAGATTGAAAGAGCATGGTGCCCCATGTGTGGTTTTGGTAATTAATGACAATCCTTATGGACTAATGTTTGTATTGAGATATTCTTATAGATCTTGTCCATAGAAAAGGTTGGTGTTCATGTGTTGGACTCTAGAAGATTATAAGATGACCAAGATCTTATAAAAGGTTTATATAAAGAATAGTCATGTGTAGAGTTGAGCATATTACAAGCATGTCTTGAAGAATATGATAGCGTGGATATTCATGTTCACCTTCAAGACATCATCTTTGTGAAGAGAGAAGGAAAGATACAAGTTGATCAAGGCTAAGTGCAAAGAGTGGATTCAAGTGATCAACACATAAAGCTACATGTTGTACCATGTGGGATCTTGTGATCCAATGGTATGGTAAGCAATTGTCTATATAGCTCTGTGAACTAACCCATGATATATATGTGTGTGGAGTATCTATATGTGGTTAGGTTTCTTTCCATGGGATTGCATCAAACGGAAGATTTCATATAGCTCATGGAGGATGACGTCAAGTCGTGATTGTCATCAATCTTGAGATGTGCAAGTTCAAGAGAAGCATCTTGAAGAAATATTATGCTTGAAGCTTGCCACCCATTTGGAGATAATGGTCAAGTGAAGATGTGCCTAAAAGTGGCTCTCCCATATTGTGTATGGGGGAGCATTTCACAAGTCTTCATCAAGCGGAGCGCAATCAAGAAAGGTGATCCAACTTGATGTGATCAAGCTCGTCATCATCTAGCTCAAGTGGATCGCGCAAGGCAAAGGTATGACCTTGATAGGGTTTCTATTTTACCGGTCTCATGGTGTTAGTAAGAGACTGGATTATAGGATAGATGCCACACTTTCAAGAGGGGCTCTCGAATGAGTAACTTGATCGTATCGTTCGGAGAGAGCTCAAACCTTTGCATACTTGGCATCATCTTTCTTGATTCTTATTTGGCTTTTCTCCATGTGTGGTTTTAGAGCTTGTCATGTTCTTCAAGACAAGCTCAAGTTTATCAAAAACGGAGTCCGCATGAAAAACTTATTACGTTTTTGATGTTGGAGGTTTTACCGGTTGTTCTATTTTTGAGAGGTTTAACCTTTCCAAATTTGGTTTTATGATTCATTGTTGGACAATGATGTTTCTCTGTATAACCTTGAAGAGCTCGTTGTCGTGATTCCAACGAGCCAAAGATCATCGAAAACGGAGTTCGGATGCAAAAGATATTGCCGTTTTGGTGTTCGCTTTATATGCTGTTTTTCCTGTGGCGGTAGTACCGCCCGAGGTACCGCCAGAAACGGGTTCTGGAGCCTATATCCGGTAGTACCGCTGGGTAAAGGGGTAGTACCGCTGCCTAGAAGTTGTTTTCTTCCCGTTGTGTCTTCCGGACCTTCCAGGGGGCGGTAGTACCGCCTAAACCAGCGGTAGTACCGCCCGGCGTGAATCTGCACCCAACGGTTGGATATTTGGGTGACCTATTTAAGGGGCCTTCTTCCCCAATGGTTCCCCAACCTTTCTTGCAAGTTTTGACCTCCATTGTTGACCTCCAAAAGCTTGCTATCTCTCAATCCCTCCAATGATTCTTGCTCCTTCTTGAAGGAAACGAGAGAGGAGATCTAGATCTACATCTTCACCAATCAATCTCTCCTCTAAGTGAGGGGAGCATATTGGATCTAGATCTTGGGATTCATTTGTTGTGTTTCCTTGCTCTTCCTCCCATCTTCCTCCATAGCATTAGTTGCTTTGGTGGGATTTGAGAGTGAAGGGCTTTGAGAAATTCGTGTGTTCTTGCCATTGCATTAGGTGCATCGGTTTGAGTTCTCTACGGTGATACGTGGAGGTGAAGTTTGAGAAGCTTATTACTCTTTGTGGATCTTGTTTCCTCGTCGGTTAGTTGTAACCCTAGGAGACCTTTGTGAGTTTCGGAGCTTTATCTTGTTGCTAAGCTCCGGGACATTGTTGGGAGGCTCCAACTCATTGTGGAGTTCCTCAACCTTGGTGTATCGGTTTGGTCAACGCCTTCAAGTCGACCTCATAGTGGAACGAGCCAACCCCTCACGGGTGAAGCTCACGGAGAATAGGGTGAGCACATCGGTGCTATTGGAGTGCCTAGGAGGCTCCACACCCCTCCAACGTAGACGTACTTCCATTGGGAAGGAACTACGGGAAACATCTCCTCGTGTCCACTTTGCGGTTACTTCTATACCCAAACCCTTTACTTATGCATTTACCTTTGTGATAGCCATCGAGCTTGAAGTTATCTATTTTGCTATCACATAGTTGTTGATCTTGCTTAGCATAAGTTGTTGGTGCACATAGGTGAACCTAGCTTGTTTAGGTTTTGTGCTTGATAAATTAAATGCTAGTTTTATTCCGCATTTATTCAAGCCTAAATCGTAATTATTTTAAAACGTCTATTCACCCCCCCCCCCTCTAGGCGACATCCTCGTTCTTTCAACTTCTCCTGCTTTGGTCCAGCACTGGAGGCTGAGTGTCAGGAGCTCCGCGCGCCTCCGCGTCCGCGACCACCAGTCTGTCCGGCCTCCCCCTCCAAGACCGCCTCCGCCAACCGCAACCCCATAGGCTCGTCCTCACCCGCCTACGCTCCTGCACCGAGTTATGAGATCACATGCAGTCCTCTGACCACATGAAGGCGGCAATGGGATTATCAGCAAGGAGCTAGTTCCGAGTCTTCCGACTCTAATGCCCATAAGGTGTTTGAGGCTATGCCAAGTCTGCAGGGAAGAGTATTAACGGTGAAATTTCATCACAAAGTCTGCCGAATATCCACAGAAATATTGCACATAATTTTCTTGTCATTTGGGGTTGTGGAGAAGAAATACACTACTCATGTGCATAACTTATTGCCAATTGGAGATTCAGCTCGCTCAGGATAGTGCACACCTTTCAAGACTACTCATGTGAAATGAATTCATCTGCACACAGTAATCTCAGCTATACAGGGGTACGTGTTTCTTACTTGAAGCCATTCCATCTTGGCAAAGAGGTGTTTTCAGTCTTGAAAATTTTGCTATACCAGCTCTCTGGCGTACTACAGCTCCTACTGGAGATAAAATATATGGGCGTCTGAATAGTGCAGCTAAATCACAGAATTTGTTACCCTGCATATCAACTAGCGATACCGAACATATATCAACTAGCGATACTGAACATATATGCATCCTTTTAGCTCAGCATTTTCCAGATTCATCAATGAAAAAGTTCAGTATCTTCTCCACTCGGCGCATTTTGCTTATGTTTAATTATGATTAGCATCTATATTGTGCTTATTTGGAATTCGAACCCAAGACAAGAGATTTAGCAGGGTGGGCTTTTTCATCATGCGCTAACCAAGTTTTTTAGACCACGTTGGTGATTAACTAAGTATTTTATTATAATTAATTATTTTTTTTCACTTTTCATAATACTAAGTGTAATTTTATTTATACAAACATTTTCTCTTCCCTTTTACCTGCTTGTTTTTTCGTTTATGCAAACATGTTATTTTTAATCAAAATACATGTTCCTTGTTGGTCATTTCTTCTAATTCCCTTTGTTCAGTTGTATTCAAAAGAAATAGTTGTCGGTAAAATATAAAAGGATCAGTAAAATGAAACACCTTTTTATATTTTTTCTGAAAACATGTATTTGTATTCCCTACATGGCTATTTTTGGTTAGTTTTTTATTGCTAAAATTAAGAAAGTGAACAATAAAACTTGAGCCCAGGACCTAAGAGTTCATGTTCAAATTTTGTATTCCTTTTTATGGTAACATCTTACTAGTTCTCGACTCATCGATAACTTGTATGATAGAGTCTTGATAATAAATTATTAGTATCCCCTAGTCGATAATTAGTTTGGTATGTGTATGGTAACATCTTACTAGTTATCCCTCATCAGTAACATGTCGGTCATAGTGTTGTTATTAATGCTCAAGTATCCCCACCTGATAACTTGTCGGTCATAGTTGTTTCACTCATCGGTAACTTGTATAATATAGTATTCGTAATAATTTGATATGCGTATGGTAACATCATACTATTTGTTCCTCATCGGTAACTCAGAGGCATTTTTATATTTTGTGTAGTTGGGTCATACACCATATACAAATGTTTTTGATGAATTAGCTAGCATGTGTTTGATTGGTAGACTGGATTGGTAACTCGTGCTCTAGATGCTTGGTAACACTTTAGTTTGTTCTAAGATCGGTAACTTGCTTGGTAGTTAATTGGTATCATCATGTACTAGTTTTTAGATTGGTAATTCGTGCGCTAGATGGTTGGTAACACTTTTAGTTAGTCCTAAGATTTGTAACTCGTTTGTTATGTGCTTGGTATCATCACCTACTAGTTTTCAGGTTCGTAATTCGTGCGCTAGAATCTTGGTAACACTTTAGTTAGTCGTAGGATCGGTAACTCGCTTGCTATGTGCATGGTATCATCATCTACTAGTTTTCAGGTTGGTAATTCGTGCGCTAGATGCTTGGTAACACTTCAGTTTTTCTAGGATCAGTAACATGCTTTGCCATGTGCTTGGTATCATCTACTAGTTTTTAGGTTGGTAATTGGTGCGCCAGATGCTTGGTAACACTTTAGTTAGTACTAGGATCGGTAACTTGCTTGCTATGTACTTGGTATCATCGTGTACTATTTTTTTAGGTTGGTAACTCGTGTTCTGAATGCTTGGTAACACTTTAGTTAGTTCTAGGATCGGTAACTCGCTTGCTATGTGCTTCGTATCATCATCTACTGGTTTTTAGGTTGGTAGTTCGTGTGTTATATGCTTGGTAACACCTCAGTTAGTTCTAACATTGGCAACTTGCTCGCTTTTTTGGTTTGGTATTATAATATACTAGTTTTAAAGGTTGGTAACATGTGTTTTTTTTAGATGCTTGGCAATACTTTCATTAATTCTAAGATTGGTAACTTTCATTAGTTTGTAGGCATTGGTAACTTGCTTGCTTTTGTACTTGGTAACATCATCAACTTTTTTTAGCTTGGTAATTCTATGATCTAGATACTTGGTAACTCATTTCTACTATATGTTAATTATTTGAATATGTTATGGAACATTTGATCTCTGATTGCATTAGTATTAGTTAGGTAGGGTATTCTATCATAGAAAATTCAACTTCGACAACTTGCTACATGTTTACAAGTATACATCTTGTGAATAGAAAACCATTCCCACACAAGCCCTCACTTGGCTGCAACTATGTCACACGTTTTGTCTTTAGTGGCACATTCGTTCTGTCCTTGCCAAGTTGGTTTGTAAACATCATAATCAATTACTTAAGTCAATTTCGAATTCTGATATATATTTTTTGGATGTAGATTGCCGGTAACAGTTAAAGATTAATTACGAGAAATAGTACATAAATTGAATTATGTTGTAGTAGTCATAGCTTCATTATATTATTGTAAAATGAATACTTGTGTTGCTTTGTGATATGCTAGTCGTATGTCTTCTCCCATTTTAATCAATGTTCACTTATCCGAGCATAAACAACATGATGGGGTGTGATAGATGGGAAAAGGGATTTTCTCGAGAAATTAGTTTTATGATATTTTTTTGTTCTACAGGCCGGGCTCATATAGTTAAATTGTTGCATATACTTGACTGCATTGAATAGTATGCATTTTATTTTTTCCCACAAAGATAAGGTATGCACTTTGTTTCGCCAATTGTAGAAGCTTATGCACCCTCCTATTTCCAAAGACTTGTCAAATCTACTGAAGGAGAATACCTACTTCTTCAGTAAAAATGAAAGAGATCATATAGCCTGTGTGTTCAATATGGACTGCTTGTGTTTCAGAGTCTGAGGAATCATACTAATGCTTGGCCGTTTTAAAGAGCATGTAAAATTCACGTGATGTTCCAGATTATTATGATATTAAATATATTTTTGGTGAGTTTTAACTGATGGATGGCTTTACCTTTCCGTCACCCATACATCATCCTTTCAAAACATATGTTGCATGTTGGTTTAAGTTGACCAGTTAGCTTGTGTGCAGATTTGAAGATGATTTCAACAAGAGTCAAACCAGATTAGTATTATTTGACCATATAGATGTTTGTAGTAAACTTAGAGAAGATTTTTTTGTCGATGGCAGAACCTACAACTCTCCTGATACAATTTATTTTTCTAAATTCTCTACTCGACGAGTGAGGAATTTAGAACCTACAGCACGAAGCCGGTGGTTGAAATGGATATAATCATTTTTCAGAAGTTGCATATATATGTTTTTTCTCTTTAAAGTTTACACTCATATTTTTTCTAGTTTCCATTTTTTCAAAATAAGCACCAAATTTTGTATTTCAAGGGGAATAGAGGAATAACACCAATTTTTTCTAGTTTTCCTTTCCCAGTTGAAATTACTAGTTCATTCATGTTGAAATTTGTTCTTGTTGAAAGTAGATTTTCTGAGAGGGTTGAAAATAGATTGTATAATATTCTCCACCCTTTTGTGTTCAAATATTGTACTAGTAGAAAGTTAATTTTTTTGTGTTTCAATATTTGCACAGTAGAAAGTGGTTTTTTTTTGTGTTCAAATTTTTGTACTAGCGGAAAGTGGTAGTTCTTTTTTGTTTTAATTTTTTGTACTAGTAGAAAGTGGACTTCGCCTATCTCCCACCCATTTTGTTACCCTAAAATATCACTTGCCCAAAAAGGGAATTGATAAAGTTCACTCATTTGTTTTTTTCCTTTCTAATAATTTGGCGCCGAAAGGGAATAGCAAGTAATCAAATTTTTGAAATTTCGGCCCTAAAAGGGAATAGCAAAAAAAGGCAGTCAGACATGTCCGTCCCGCGAACGTACACGAAAAGGGAATAGCGAACAAAACAAAGGGAATAGTACTAGAGCAAACGTTGAAAAATAGAACGCGTTAAAAAGGGAACAGAAACAGTCACGGAAAAAAGGGAATAGAAATACCCGCGCGGTAGTCTCCCACGATATTTTTCCTTTTAGGCCAAAAAAAGGAATTTAGCGTAACCTGCAGTTTACCGTTTTTGTGTGGAACGCCCGGTCGGAAACATACTAGGGATATTAGCGCGGCAATGCCGCGCCTGTTTGACAAATTTTGGGGAAAAAATTGGAAAAATTATTGAAGTATGAGTATTATTTGAGTTCGGAAAAGTTTGTGCTTAAAAGAATGGTGGGATTTTGTAAGCTCAAATGTGGTTACATTTTAACTTAATTATCTTAGTTAGCACCATAATGCAAGGAAAATATATTATGGGTATGCTAAAATATAATGTTGTTTTTTGGTCGTAAATATGTAGTTTGAATAATTTTTTTCAAGAAATATATTGTATTACCATCTATTAAATGCAATCCATCTTTAGAGCAAAAATCAATTTGTGATTTATTGGAATATGCATGTAGTGAAGCATTATTTAAATGTAACTATACAATTAGGGAGAGGTAAGTTCAATTTGAGTATTTGTTAAATTGAGTTGTATAATTGGAGGGAATTAAGTTATATTATCTGAAAATATTAGCTTGTTCGAATTGGCATGATATGTTTGTGTTTTTTCCCTAAATATTTAATTTAACAGAATAACTGGAGGGAATACATTGTGTGAGTATTTATTGGAGTCAATTTGAAATGAATCCATAATTAGAATAAATGAATTTGCATTTTCTCTAAATATTCGTCTAATCAAGCATTGTTTCAATTGTAAGTACGTAATTAGAGAGATTTAGGTTATGTTGCTTCGAATCATGGTAGCTAATTTGAAATGCCCAAATACAGTTCCATTTTGCAATAATTTTCTTATGTACCACCATAATTAGAGGAAATATATTGTGGTTATCTCGAAATGCTAATTATTTTCAGCATTTATTAAATATGTTTGCATAATTGGAGGAAGCTCAGTTAAATTAGCTGTAAATATTAATTTATTTCGAAATGATGTAGTAAGTTTGTATGTTACCTTAAAAGTTTTATTTAACTTAGTAATTAGAGGGAACACATTATCTGAGATTCATTAAATTCAATATATTTTTAGAGGTATTGAATATGTTTTTTTCCACATATTTACCAAATATAAGTTTTCAGACATGTTTGCATTATGTCAAAAGTAGTAACATTTTTTTGTGGTTTTTATTACAGTTTAAAGAAAGATGAAGAATTAAAATTTTGTGTAAAATTTATGATTTGAAATAACTTTGGGAAGTTTTTTGTGTCGAAATTGAAATAATCTGGAAAAGATCACTAAGTTTTTCAAATTGCTGTTTTGATATTTACTTTTTTTATGAAATTGGTCTCAATTGATTTGGAATTCTATTTGAAAAGTTATAAAAAAATTGGAAAATTGAAATCTAAAACAGAAGGGGAAAAAAATAAAAAGGCCGAGCTGGACGCGCAGGAAGCGGCCCAGCCCAGCTAGAAACCCGTCTCGCCCGGCCCAGGCCCACTGTAACGTCAGCGTGACGTCACAGTGGCCGGAGCTGCCGCGGCGGAGGCGTGGACGCCGGCGTCGCTCCACGGCGTTTCGGGACGCGCGGGTGGCTGCGGCGGGTGCGCATGGACGCGATCTGTCCGAAGGTGGCGGCGCCGCCGCTTTTTGGCCACCGGAACGTCGCCGGCGAGCACGGAACGGCGCGACGGATACCATGCGCTGCGGCGGCGATTCCGGCGAGTTCGCCGTGTTCCGGCACGCGGCTGCCGGCGAGGAGGAAGAGGATGGGGCGGCGGAGCTTGGCGTGTGCAGAGATTCGAAGGGGAGGCGCGGAGCGGCGTGCCGGCGCATCGGCGGCGCCGGCGGCGATTTTCGCCGTCGCGGGAGAGAGAGGGGAGGGGGACTATGTGTGATGTTTTTTCAAAAAAAATCGTGTAGTTTTCTGAAATTGCAGTCAGGTCCCTCGCAGCGTTAGAATCTGGACCGCGGGTTGTTTCCAAATTTTGCGGGTTCTTTTTCGTAAAGTTAGCTGCGCCAAAAATCGTGCGCAGCCTCTGATTGGCTAAAAGTCCGCTGCTACAGTAACACACGATTCCAGAAGCATTCAGGTGACGTGGATGGGCGAACTGAGGCTGAATCGCACACTTTCATATACTAGTAACCGTGCACGTGCAACACACGTGTCATAAATCAACTGATGCATTTCAAATTTGGATCAACCCTCCATCAGAAATAAAAGAAAATTGACAATGCGCTCTCTCTATCTCAATCTATGAGTGTTTTCCATGTTTCTTAAGTTCATAAGGAAAATAACAGATACATACCCCTACCCAACAACCCAAGCTAAACCTTGAAAATATATTTTTGTCAAAATTCAATAAATAGAGTAAATTTATGCCCGTGTGTTGCTGCGTGTTAATTTTATTAAATATTTGTAGTCCGTGAGGAATTTCGCTATTCGTAATGAGTTTTTTCTTGACGGTACGAATCTTTTTTATACGTGTATGCAGCTACATTCAAGAATTGTCTGACTTTGTTGTCAGATCATGGTACCATTAAAAATGACTGGTCTTTCTTGCGGTTGTTTTCCCACCGACAAAAAAATTGTGCTAAAAGGTTCTCACAACAACATGAGGGTTGCGGTTAAGAAAATAATGCGCTCAAAAGTACAAATAGAGGAAACTAAATTTCTGCAACATGAGAGAGAAAAAAGGAAATTAAACATGACCGACAAGAAAAAAATACATGTTCGGTGACTAACTGACTACCCGGTTTTTCTTCTCACCAGGTCAGTAAATCAAGATCAATGGGGTGCTATGACCTGCTCCTTTGCTCCATTCTTCTACATCCGCGTCGACACATCGGTTCCACGCTCGGCAGCGGAGGTGAGCGCGTTGGCTACTTCGTGTTGGGGAGTTGTTTCCCAAGTCCAGCGAGAGAGGGGCCAGCATACATATGCACAATTGATGGTTTGCAATATTCGAAAAAAAACATACTCCAATGAATCTTCTGTTGTGCCTCATCAATTCGTACATGTATATATCTAGCTGCTTGGGAACACAATTCTCATAACTTCAGTATTAGAATAAAAATAAAGATTTTAATTTTTATCAATAATATTTGAAGTGCAGAGCCAGTTGCTTGCACAACCTTGTAAGTGTATTTGTGCTCGTATCATGCCACTGTGATAGAGCTGCTAGCCATTGCCACAAACGGTTGCCGATAGTTTATGTCGCCTCTATTTTTTGTAGAGTGTCTCCGTCAAACTTGATGCATAATCCCATAGCAAAAAAAAAGTGGCACCATTATTCTTGATGTTGGTTAGCCAATGGTCATTTCTCAACAGAAACTTAACTTAGTGAACAGCCAAAAACAAGAGCTAAATTAAGTTAGAGCAGGCCAAAATGAGACCACAGCTGGCACTGCCGTATGTGCAGTTGTGTGCACCATCAGAATGGCGATAATATAGCAGCTATCTGCTTAACTCTTTGGCCCGAGGAGGTTGATCGACCTGCCTCTTCTTCTCCAGAAAAATCAAGTATAATAATAAGAGTACATGCTAAATGATTTGTGGAACCAAAGGAGCAATATATAAAAAAGCACAAGCTAGAGTTCAGTACATATCTTTGCAATGGAAAATTACAGAGCTAAAGTAGAAGAACAAAATAATGTAACAGAGCTTTAAGCGGGTGCAAGCTCTGACTGTTCAGTTAAGGTTTTCGACACACTGCCCAAACAAAAAAAAGATCTCTGTACAGAGATCATGAGCACCTCGCGCGGTCGTGAAAGGAAACAGGGGCAGATGCAGGGCCGGCCGGAGAGCAGAACGGCCTATTCACCTAGCTGGAATCCTGTGGTGCTGTGGGATCCATCGAGCTCACAAAGTCGAGTCTGTGCATCACCCACCCACCCACTCTGCGAGGAATCAATCGAGAACGAACAAGAAGCCATGGCGGAGCTGCTGTTCGCACCTGCCGTGACCGGCCTCCTCCACCTGCCGGGCATGCTGGACCGCCTCGCCGCCGCGGAAGGCGACCACCGCGACCACGCCCATCACCAACACCAGGCCGCCCACGGGCACGGGCAGCCCCGCGCGCACGGCGTCCGCGGCGGCGCACCCGTGGACATCGTGGAGACCCCTCTGACATCCAGGTACGAACACCATGACTCTGCGTGGAATCAATCAAGAACGAACAAGAATCCATGGCGGACTGCTGTTCGCACCTGCCGTGACCGGCGTCGTCGCAATTGGCGTACATGTCGACCAGCACACGTTGCACGGCAGGTGCACCTCCCTGGCCAGCGTGAGGTCCCGGCGAGGACCACAGCGTCGACGATGATCGCGCCACAGCGTCGGCCATGGTCAGGAACACCGTCGCGGCCTTGCGGAACAGGCCAAGTCGCGTGTGCCCGGTCAACATGGATTTGCGCGTCGCGCCCGGACGCCGCAGTGGAGGCCAAGCTTTGTGGCGTGGTCATGCAGCGTCGGCGCGGCCTCCTAGGCGACAGGGACGAAGGGGTGGCTAGGTGCTTCGCGGATTCCCGGAGCTCACAGGCACGGCGGAGCGAGGCTGCATGCGGAGCCATGGTGCCAGGGTTGGAGGCACGGCCAAGGGATCGGAGCAGCCGGGGCCGGGGCTTGTTATTTTTTTTGACAGTGGCAATTCTTGTAATTATACAAAACTGAAAAGGTGTGTTGAGGTGCTCAACATTGTTGAAACAATCTGATACGTTGATCTGATATTAAACGACTTAAATTTAATGTATCCGCAACATGTTTGCTCTTTTAATAGTAGTATATTAATAGTAGTATAGAAGTAGGATAGGATGTCGAAGGTGTGCATTCACCACTCGCTCCTCTATTTCAAGGCGCTCGTGTTTGTACGCCGTCATGCATGTTCTTCACGGACCGGAGCAAAGAGCCGCGTTCGCGAATGTTGCCGCGCTGGTGGCGGACGGCCTCATCACGGTGGGCGTCCACCTATCTGTAATCTGGCCTGTAAATTACGTGAAAAAGGACACAGGCAACAAGCCTTTTGAATTGATCCAGCGCTTAATCTACAGTGCCGCCCAATCGTTTTCAGTTAATTTGGTCGGGGTGCGCCTGGCCGATGCAATAGTGCAACGCAAGGGCGACGCGCGAGGGGCCCAGTGGCAAGCCACTGTGGTGGGCCCTCCCCCAGAAAACAATTAATTTAATATCGTGTGGACACGAGAGGCCACATATCAGATATTAAACTGATAAGAACAGATACTACACTTGATCTTAGCCAAAAGGCCGAGAAAGGTATGCTTTCCACCGTCGCCCTCCCCGTCTATTTGTACCCTCCCCACGCTGCCGACTCCCCTTCGCTCCGCGAGGTGGGACTAAAACGTTGCAGGTGGGAACGCGAAGAAGATGTCTCGTGATTGAATCCAGCCGTCCACGCCGGATCCGACGGCGGCCTCGCATATCCTCGTGACCTCCGCTCGCTCGCGTCGGCGTCGCTCATTTCGCCAGGCTCCCAAAACCTTCTCCCCTCTCCTCCTCTGGAACCTTCGAGAAGGCCGCCGAGGCCCACCCCGCCGGATGTCGCCCCGGAGGAAGGAGAGGCGCGTGGTGGCCGTGGCCGGGGCGGCGGCGCTCGTCGCCGTCGGCCTCAACCTCGCCTTCTCCGCCGTCGCCGCCCACCGCCGGAGGAAGCGCCGAGGTAATTAAAGCGTCGCCAAACCCTCGAGGATTTCCAATGCTAGCCCGTGTAGATTCCCGGTATTTCTCAACCTGCGCAGACCTACGCTTAGTTTTGTTCACTTGTGTAGCAATGTAGTACTAGCATATCATGTATTCTGCTCAGAGAGGAGGAGGCACCAGTTATTTTACCCTTTTGTTGTGCACACACATTGGGGCGCCAGAGTTACACAATTCTATACTTTACTGTTCGAAGTATGAATCCTCGTGTGAATTTTTTTTCTGATAGGGTGACAAGGTATGGAGGTTTATGGATGTGTTCTCTGAGTAGTTGATGTCTGATGTCTCTGTTGGTTGCTTTGCAGAGCTTCCAGGGTTTACTGCACAAGTCAACCTCTCAGCAGCTGAGATCAAGAGACTGGCTGACAGGATCATTGCTAAGTCCAAGGAAATGTATGATGCCGTGGCCGCAGTCCCCTTGGATAAAGTATGCACGCAACACTGTGATGGCATTTCGTTTTTCTTATCAGCAGTGCGTTTTATGCAATGCAGCTCTAAAATGTTAGATCCTGTGCTTGGTTTTCGATTCCCATTCCGCACAACAACATTACTATGCCTAAGTATACACCGTGTGTCCTGTATACATATGTGTGTATCCGATATAATGAAATGCCCTAAATCTGGCTTGCTGCAAGCATGATATTTACGCACCATGTGCTCAAATCTTGCTACATGATGCCCTAAATCTGGTTTGTTGCAGGTCAGCTTTGCGAATGCCATTGCACCGTTAGCGGAATTAGATGCCCAGCAGTTTCCTCTGGTTCAAGCGTGTTTGCTTCCAAGGATGGTGTCCCCATCTGAAGATGTATGCATGGCCAGTGCTGAAGCAGAGAAGCGATTGGATTCCCACTTTGTGCTGTGCAGGTGCATTGTTACTTATTCTTATTATATCACTTTTTTATATCCCTCTGATCATTATATGTCTCGCAAGCAGACATTTATGTACTATTTAAAACATTGTGAAATCATAAATGTTGATTGATAACTTGATGTTTATGAAGCTATGGACATTGTCAAAAAAAAAAACTTGATTTTTATGAAGCTATGACACTCATACTGTTTACCCAGTTCACTGAGTATTTCCAAAATATTACATTATTACTGTTGAACTCCTAGTATAAGAATCTTGTTATTTCCTGCAAGGTGAACAGGCAGCGTGAGGATGTGTATCGTGTTGTAAAGGCATTCACAGAGAAAGGCGAAAGAATAGGTCCTGAAGCAACAAGATTTGTCCAGTGCTTGGTACAATATTCGTGACACTACATGTGAAATGAACCTCATAATATAATCTCATGCTCTGACTGGCATCTGCCTATTTATACTTGTGTGGTCATGTCTGAGACTCCAAATGCTGTATATCTTGTTATGGTCAAATGCTACATATTAATTTTAGTATTTTTGATAAGACACAGTGCTTATACTCTGAATATTCTTGTTAATACGCATTGCATCTACTCAATTTCAATTTCTGCAATCATTGTTGGCATACAGGACTAATCTCACTTCTTTGTCAATGTTATATCAAAGCTGAAGCTAAATTTGTAGAATCAGTTAATTATGAATTTATTTAAGGATATATAATATATAATGCTTGCATGAAGATGGTTTGGCGAACTACTTGACCCAGTTAGTATCTGGTAGTTGACTTCTCTCATTACGGTGACAGGTGAGAGAGTTTGAACGCAACGGAGCAAAACTAACTCAAACCAAGAGAAAAGAGTTGGAGAAGTTAAGGTCTCATATCGATGATTTGAATTTGAAGTATATTCAAAACATGAATGATTTCACCAAATTTCTTCTACTAAGCGAGGAAGAGTTAGCTGGAATGCCTCTTGAGTTCTTAAAGGTAAGCTAAGGAATAGAGTAAGCAAATTTCAGAGTGTTCAAATCATCCCTCCCAACATTATATTTAAGTGAGTGTATCTTTTGGAGTATGACATTGAGGCTTTGGGATGTTGAAATAATATGTTAATTTGCTGACTTCATGGTTGGACGAAATTGTGAAATGAAGACACAGAGTGATCGTGGTGTTTCTTCCTAATTATGTTTTACTATTCTATTATTGTTCAACCCAGGATCTCAAGAGGCATTGAGGCTTTGGGATGTTGAAATAATATGTTAATTTGCTGACTTCATGGTTGGACGAAATTGTGAAATGAAGACACAGAGTGATCGTGGTGTTTCTTCCTAATTATGTTTTACTATTCTATTATTGTTCAACCCAGGATCTGGAAGAAACAGATGGAAAGCGCAAGGTTCTGTTGACCAATTACCATGTCACTCCAATTCTTGAGCACTGCAAGGTCAGTTCCACATTTCTGCTTATCATGCACCTTTATGTTTGGTCATAGTATCACTTTGAAAAGTTACTTGGTAGCTTGTGATAACATATGCTGTGGAGTACTTACAGTAAAGTATTTTTTGCACTACAGCTGTGGGTGCATTATGTACCAGCTGCTAATTTTTTTCTGTATTGTTTTCAAGGTTGGCTCTACCAGGAAGCTGATTGCTGTTGCTTATGGCCAGAAAGGTGGAAAACAGAACGTAGCCATCCTAGAAAAATTGGTATCCCCATGTGTCCAACTGCATCTTCAACTTCACAAGAAACCATTTTGTGTTTACAGATTTCACTTTATCTCATAGGTCATAGCATCATTCAATTGTTCATTGCATTTGTTAGTTGCCTTTGTAAGATTTGCATCCTTCTAGCTTCTTGGAATAGGGAGTTTTCTTATTTTACTTTCAACATGTGGCAATTGCACTAGGTATGCTTGATTAGTTGATAGTGAGGTTTGCTATCCAGGTGGGAAATGTGAAGGAGGGTGCTGCTATTCCAAATTCATGATTTTCTTTTGAAATAACTATTGAATGATTGAAATGGGACTCATCTTCTGCATGCATAATTTCAGTGTAGGCAGGAGCCTTCGAACTGACTACTTGCAGTTATTTATATTTAGGTTCAGATAAGACACAGGCTTGCAAGATTGCTCGGGTATTCTAACTACTCTGATTTTGCTATTGAACCAAGAATGCCAATGACATCAAGAAAGGTTTGTGCTTTCCTTTTGTCAAATCTGCTTGCAAATTTCCAATTTTAGCTAACTATGTCTGGTGAATGCATTCTTCCATACCAACTCTGAGCTAGTGAGCTTTCCAACTAGATGGTGTTTCAGGCATCTCTTCTCATGTTCACATGCATTTGCATATGACATTTAGAAAACCACACGTGTTCTAAAAGGCTTCCTCTACAGGTCTTAGAATTTTTGGAGGAAATGTCAGAACAGTTAAGTGACCTAGCCAATAGAGAGCTGAGCTTACTCAAAGAGATGAAGGTTTGTGCAAAGTTTTTTTTTGCTCTCTTCTGTTTTTCCCATTGATCATGTTCTTTTAATGAATCCGTTTGATGTTTGTTCTCGATCTTCTCGTTTTAGATGAAGGAGGAAGGAGATGTTCAATTTGGCATGGAAGATTTGTTATACTACATGAAAAGAGCCGAAGAGCTCAAGGTTGATCTTGACATTGGTGAAATTAAACGATACTTCCCTGTTAAGCTGGTCATATCAGGAATGTTGAAGATGTTCCAGGATTTATTTGGTAAACTTTACTGATCAAACACTACAACATAAATCTCCATCATTATGTATGGACACGGATATATTATCCCATGTTTTCTCTGGCAGCACTGCGATTTGAAGAAATTAAGGATGTGGAGGTTTGGCATGATACAGTTCGTCTCTTTTCTGTTTGGGATGCAAGTTCAAGTGATCACATGGGTTACTTTTTTCTTGATATATTTTCCAGGTTTGTTTTCTGTGCTTAGTGGTGGATTCCTAATAAATTTAATGGCCTCTCATGCCATTTTCATGATTAATTGAATACAAATACTGAAAGTAGTTCGGACACTTCTCATATAAGATATGTAGGGAAATTGGTTCCTGTCTTATATTCAATTGCACCGGTTATCATAGATGTGCAACCGAGGGAAACCCATTGTCCTAGGTCTTAAACATAAATTTGCAACAGAATTTTGTTCTCAACAGATGTATCCAAAGCCCATGAAAGAAATAAGAGAAAAAAAACACAGCACCAGACAAAAGTCAGAAGCGCATGAATTTCCACGTGAACTTGTCCACCAAACAAGGTAATTTGGTCAGTAACTTGCCCTTTTTTTTCCTTTACAGGGAAGGAAAATATGGCCATACTTGTGTTGTGGCACTTCAGAATGGATGCCTGTGTTCTAATGGTACACGTAAGGTAAGTCAGACAATCTGTATTTTATTTTATTTTAGCTGCAGACAATCTGTATTTAATTTTAGCATGATTTTCTTGTTAGAACCACTTCATGTTAAAGGGTTGTTAGTCAACCTTATAATGCGAAAGATTTCTTAGTAAAACAAACTTAACTGAAGACTTAGGGCAGTTGAACCGTTAAAGGCTCTTTAATGATGTTGAAAGATCTATAATCAACGGAAAGTACATCTTGTTTCTACTTGAATGACGAATTGTTTCACTGTGTTAACTCGGTAATCGTTGTGACAGGTTCCGGTTGCAGTTTTATTATCTCAATGCCCGCAAGAGTTTAACGGGAATTCAGCATTGCTGCGGTTTCCCGAAGTTGTAAGGATATTCCATGAATTCAGCCACGTGGTATAACCTCAACTTTCCCTCACATGTTTTGTCCAGTCAAATTCTCGAACCATAAATATTCTAATTATCACAGTAAAGTGTATTTAAGTTTTGTGCTAGAGAGGAGAAAGTTGGTTCCGACCGATGCCAAATTGCCAGTTATCTACTCATATTTTCAATAGTAATAAAAATATCTGTAGTAATCGTTTCAATATTCTGCAGGTTCATCATGTGTCGAACAGAGCTACCTTTTCTAGATTTTCAGGTCTCCGTCTGGAGGGGGACTTTGCTGAAATTCCAAGCCTTTTACTCGAGAACTGGTAGATATGCTCCTTTTTCGTCACTAACATGCCAGCACTTTGTTAACTTTGAAATTGTCATTTTGTATATGTAATACAACATTGTCATCACAGGTGTTATGAGAGCATTTCACTGAAAATGATGTCCGGCTTCCATCAGGTGATGAAAGTTCGCTCGTGATGTTTATCTACTGAAACTATCTTCAAAAACTTTATATTGCCAGGAACAAGAATAAAAGCGTAAGGGAACTGTTTCTAGTGTGTAACCTGTAGGAAATACTAAGACTACTGAGTTAATTTAGGCAATAGGAAAACGGCTACCGAGTTCATGGGTAAGGAACAACGCTTGTGTCTTTGCATGGCTGATGAATCCTTGGTTAAGCTGAAAAAAACAGTATAGGAGCTGGTTGCTAGGGACCAATTTTTTTAAATGGTGTCAAGTGAATTTGACGACTAACCAAAAAAAAAACTTTAGGGCCCGTTTGGTAACAAAGTATTCTTGAAGTATTTTCGGAATACCATAGTTTTCTAAAAAACTGTGGTATTAAATACTTTGAGGTGTTTGGCTTCAACTAAAAATGTGATTTTACAAACCGAAGTATTGCCAAAACTGATGTATTTTTGCAGTATTAGAAAAAGAGGTCTCTACCACTTTTTACAAAACGGAGAAACAGAAGAAAAAGTCGTGCGGTCATCTCATACTGTAGTATTGAGTTCCCCGGCAACCAAAAACTGTAGTATCTGAATACTGTGGTTTGGAAAAAGCATCGGTGCCAAACTAGGCCTTAAATTTGTTAACCTGGTGAAGCTTCTAGTACTTAAGTTTTCTCTGTTCTCATCATTGTAGGATATTACAAAGTCTGTCACTAGTGAAGCTTGCCAGTCACTGAAAAGAAGGCGTGATATGTTTGCTGGCCTGAAGCTGAAGCAAGAGATCCTTTTGTGTGAGTCACATTTTCATAATTAAAATCACAGGGAATGAGAATAATAGTTCTGAGAATATAATTTTATTATCTAGCTTTGATACTCCTACAAAATAGTGAGATGCCCATACGTTTTTGTAACATGATCTGGACTTCTCTGCCTTCATGTTCCCATCACATACCTTTTTTCATGAGTAAAGTTTCAGCGTGTCTTAATTTTACACTCTTTATGCTTTGTGCTATTTGAAATTCAGGCCAGTATCTCTGTTTTTCACCTATGCTCTAATAGTCAATGTTTTGCCACTGTTACTTGTTAATTCAGCAGTCAATACCAACCAACCTAGTGGCCTTCTTATTATCTTATTGATTATGACAAAAAATATAAACTGTGGAGTAACCTTCTTGTTCATTACTTCCTGACTCTGTGCATTTTCTTTTACCAGGCATTGTTGATCAAATAATACATACAAGCGAGGATGTGGACATCGGTGACTTGATCAAAGATCTTCATCCAAAGGTACACACATTATAAACAATCTTGATTCACTATCTTTTTAATTACGTGTGAGTTGTGACTACTGAAGGTTAAATGCTCCTTTTTCAGGTAATGTTGGGGATACCTTTGTTGGAAGGGACCAGCCCAGCTTCATGCTTTCCGCGTATTGCTGTCGGCTATGACGCGGTGTGCTACAGTTACATATGGAGCGAGGTCTGAGCAAACACTACTCTAGAGTCGTATTACTACCACCTTATATCCTGAATGATAGAAAATGATATGGATCTGTACATTCAGGTGTTTGCTGCTGATCTATTCGCAGCAAAATTTAAAGACGACTTGCTAAATCAGCATGCGGGATTGAGATTTAGAAATAAGGTAGTAAATAATGATCTTCTAGGAGAGTTATTTCGTCGTGTTTTCATGACAATTGTTCTAAAAATGTTTTGCACCATTCCAGGTATTGGCTCCAGGAGGCTCAAAAGATCCTCTTGAGATCATAACTGACTACTTAGGAAGAGAACCATCGCTGCAGCCTTTTATCCAGAGCAGAACAAGAAACACTTTGTGAAAGATCATGATGCCCATGAAGCTTGATTACTGTTGAGTGTTCTGTAGGAGGAATGATTAATGTTGACTTCAGATAGTTTAACGTGATTTCCATTTCTTGATTTGGTTAATGGTTCATGTTTACTTGTGCCAAGACCTCTCAGGGCCGGCAGTAGTTTGCTTACGTTGACCTGCTCACAGCTCACGCCCTCGGGCTTTCAACTATGTGGCGTATTACTTTTTATCTACCATCAGTTCTTTCTGTGGCAACTGGCAAGGGAACGTGAACGATAAGTTAGAAGACTTAATACGAGAAGCTTAAGCCTGAAGTCTGCTGGTGTCAGCATGAAGCATGTCTTTGACAGGTTTCACTTTAAATCCTTGCAAACACAAGGTCGATGCTTGGCGTAACTGTGTAACATGCACACAAAGATCATCTAAACGGACTCCTGATATTTTAAGGTAAACCAGGTAGGAACGACAATAAAGGAACAACATTGGATGATACTGTATTAAATTATTCACTATACGATGGCATGTCATCAATTTGAACCGACAGCTTAGGGTGATACTTTCTTTTCTAAAAAATGGTGATTTCAAGCTCCCAGCGATACTTTCTTTACTAAAAAATGGTGATTTTAAGCCCCAGCAATTCAATATTTCACAAAGGGTACAAAAGGAATGAAAGAATTGAGCTCTACAAGGGGGAAGAGCATCGTCTTTGAGTTCAGTCTACAATTTGCACACTACATTCTTCCACAAATACCATCAACAAAGGGGGAAGGCACTCAGCACTCACATTACGCTAACTGTTGTTTCGCCTTTTAACTTGCGGTGCCTCCCATCACAAGGTGAAAAAGATCGCACCTATGCTTCCCTGTAAGAGTCTATTTCACAATGCTGATCTTTGCTAAAGCTAATACGAGAACTCATGCCCTCTGAGGGATATGTACTTCTTCATCCATATGGCGATGTCCTCGGCGCAGGCCTGGGCCTGTGGCGTCTTGAGAAACACATCGAGCGTCGCAAACTCATGAACCGTATCTTTGTAGTCGAGGACCGGTGCATCCACATTCACCTTGCGGAGTTCCTCTGAGTAAGCAATCGCTCTATCCCTCATCCAGTCATGTTCCGCGATGATTGTCAAGGTCGGAGGCATGCATTTCAGTGGTGGGCCTCCTCTGCCAGGGGCAAGGGGGTTGGCCGCAGGATGGTCCAGGCTGAACTCTTTCTCCGATAGAAGTAATCTCCAGGCAAGTAAGCATGTGGATTTGTCGTAGAAATATGAGTTTGCAAGCCTTATTTCCGAGTGTGTTGGAACACTGCCTATGAAGAAGGGATACATCAAAACCTGGGCCACGACCTTTACTGGGTCAAATAACTTTGAATCTTCCACCGCTTTCCGAGAGACGTAATCAGCAATATTGGCACCACAGCTCACACCAAGTAGGACACATCTGCCAAAGGAAAAAAAACAGATTATCCGATCAAACTCCAGTGATACCAATGTACAACAGTTAGAACAGAAGGAACTAACAATAAATGAGTAGATATGCTCTTTTTCGCTTAGGTAGCAAGTTAAGGCCTTGATGCCTTGATGTTAGCAAAGATCCAATCATTCTATCTAAACGTGAATTGAAGTGGGCACATAATCTGTTGAGGTGTCTAAATTCAGGTAGGTGTGACACCAAGCAAACGAGGTTTGAGATGAAGACAGTCCATCAATATCTACATGGCATTTAAGAGATCACAAAAGTCAAAATGAACAAAAAGGATACAGACTTCCCCAATTCTACTGCAAGCATAGTCAAATGCAGCTCCAGTATTAATAACGAAGTTACCATACTAGAGTAAGCTTTACCTAACCTATGTGTTCCAAAAATTCAGTGCACGTTAATTTCATTGATAAGTTAGGTCAATAAAGCATGACAAATAAATAGTTCCAGAACCAGTTATATGAAAATGCATACCCTCACTAGTGTTTAAAGTTGTTAAAATTGTGGTGACATCGAGAACCGAGCAGTGCTTGGTTGGCTAGAGCACACGCCTGTGAGCTCACCCACCCAGGTTCAAGCCTCCGCAGATGCCTCACTTCTACCTAAACACCATACAGTTAAGGGAATTTCCACCTTTGACCACATTTTTTGGATTGTGGCGACATCATTAGCAGTTATTTACTCGATACTTCGTCAACAACATGTGAACTGGAAAATTTAAAACAGAAAAGATCTATGCACATGCCAAGCGTCAAGCAGTTCTTAAAATGTCAACACCATATGGAGAATGTACTCCTGATGAATTAATATTTGGACATTTTGAAGCGCCTATGTTGTGAGTCTGTGTTCCCGATCGGACTCCACACAAAAAGGTAAGGAGCATGCAAACGGTGAGTTTAACAGGAAGTACACGTCACAAGTTACGTGAGTATAACTGTCAGCTTGTAAACATAATTTTATTTCCCAACTGGCATACTCGCGTGTTTTAAACCTGCTTGCACTCAAGGGTCAGAAATGGCAACCCGCGGGGAAATTACCACGCTCCATATTTCAAAAAATAAGGCTTCAGTATTAATAACGAAATTACCATACTAGAGCAAGCTTTACCTAACCTATTCGTTCACAAAATTCAGTGTGCATTAATTTCGTTAATAAGTTGGTCAATAAAACATGACTAATAAATTATTCCAGAAATGCATACCCTCACTAGTGTTTAAAGCTATTGGATTGTCGTGACATCATGAACCAATCAGTGCTCGGTTGGCTAGAGCACATGCCTGTGAGCTCGCTCGCCCGCGTTCGAGGCACAGCCTCCGCAGATGCCTCACTTCTACCTAAACACCATACAGTTAAGGAAGGAAATTTCCTCCTTTGACCACAATTTTTTTTTGGATTGTGGTGACATCATTAGCAATTATTTAATCGATACTTCGTCAGCAACATGTGAAATGGAAAATTTCAAACAGAAAAGATCTATGCACATGCCAAGCGTCAAGCAGTTCTTAAAACGGCATTGAAATCTTCAAATTGCCAACACCATATGGAGAATGTACTCCTGGTGAACTAATATTTGGATATTCTGAAGCGCCTATGTTCTGAGGCTGCATACCTGATCAGACTACACACAAACAGGTAAGGAGCATGCAAACGGTGAGTTTAACAGGAAGTACGCGTCACAAGTTAAGTGAGTATAACTGTCAGCTGGTAAACACTAAATCTTTCCCCATTGGCATACTCATGCGTTTTAAACCTGCTTGCACTCACAAGTCAGAAACGGCAACCCGCGGGAAAATTACCACGCTCCATATTTCAAAAATTAACGGATCAGCTGAACTAGAGAACACCTATATCTTCATCATGTCGCCTTAACTAGGTGATTTTCAATGTGCGATTTCCCGCGTAATGCCCACGAGTGACAAACCAGAGCTTCCACCAAAGAAAAATGGAACCTACCATTTGACTAGCTCACTTTGTTTTGGTAAATTCAGCAGTGCAGTGTGCATATTCATCCGAGGCCATTTACAAAAGTAATGCAACTCTAGATGATGAGTCGACGAAATTAATTATACCTTGCCGGATCACCATGTGCAGCGATCCATGGCTCAACGCTGGAGGCACCGAAGGTATCCACCCCACTCCCAACCTTGCTCATCATAGCGAGATTGGCCTGCTTGGCGATCCACCTGAGCACCCTGACCCCATCGTCAAAAGCCGCAGGGTACCGGCTCTCGGGCGCGAGCCTGTACCCAACAGCCACAACTATGGCGTCGCAGAACTTGGCGACTCGCCTGCAGAAGGCGTCGTTGGACGCGGAGCAGTTGCTGCCGGTGACGAAACCGCCGCCGTGGAACTGCACGACGATGGGCAGCCTGCGGCGCGCGGAGGCCGCGGCCCGAGGCGAGGATGCGGCGTGCGGGAGGTAGCCGCGGTAGGGGGCGCCGGAGACGGGCGGGTCGCTGGCGCGGCGCGGGAGGTGGGGTGGGGGAGTGGGGAGGAAGACGCGGACGGATAGGGCCGAGTTGGGGTCGATGTGCAGGTCCTTGGAGGCGACCCCGTCGGCGGCGGAGAAGGATGGGTTGGCGGGGGCCGTGGCCTCGTCGGCGCGGCTGGAGACCCCGAAGGTGGAGGGGGTGGGGGAGGTGGTGAGGGATTGGAGGCGGTGGCGTAGGAGGAGCTTGAAGAAGACGCTGTAGATCTTCACGCCGACGCTCGGCATGGCCACCGGCCGTCTCGTCACCGCCCGGATCCGCGCATCAGAAGGACGACGTGGGATGGGATCCCTCCTCCCAACACGCCGGTCGGATCTGCCGGCGTGCGCGCGCGCCCTGTAGATAGAATCGGAGAGCGAGAGGCGAATGGGGCTGGAGGATTGGATTGGATCGGTTGGGCGCGATCGATGTTGGAGTGGTTGGGGGAAGGAAAAAGCTCAGGGTGGCTGGGTAATCCAGATGGATGATGGCAGCAGCGCGGTTTGGTGTGGTACGGGAAAGAGAAGGAAGGAAGAATCGCGAGGGGAGGTGGGTGAGGCCGAGGGAAGGAAGCAAGAGAGGAAGGAAAAGGAGACGGGGAATTTCGGATGGGAAGCGGGCGTCGGCGGCTCCCCGAAGGTGACCACGGTCTCACTCCACCACCTTCAAATTCAAACCCCGCTCGTTAATCCCTCCCATACATTCACAGCACAATCTAGTAGTACTACTAGTTGTCATGAATCTAAAAAAAAAAACTAGTTGTCATAGTATTTTTTTTCCTTTTTCTTTGCGAGAACTGTTTTTTCAGAGAAATTTCCTTCTGTTCCATTCCACATTTTGCGAGCTGTGATCCGGGTTTTGTTTCCATCCCGCGAACTAACTCTATCGTGCAGTGCATTAATAGAGGAGCGTACGTGCATTAAAAGAATCATGTAGTGTGCTCCAGCCTCCAGGATTCCACAGTTTCACGTGAAAACTGGCGCGGTGTGTGTCGAGGACATCTGCGAATCAATGAAAGATTTGTTTTTCTTTTGCTATGGAGTACTTCTCTCGTGTCAACATTGTCGGTGCGGTGCAGTCTCCATTTTCTACTCCCAGGTTGGTTCAGTTGGAGCTAGCAGCTAGGTGACATAATATCCAATGCTACATGGGGTTAGAATGAAAATTCAAAACTCTTTTTTTTTTTTTGAACTGTGGGGCAAAAGCTTTGCCCCAACCATTTATTAAGAAGAAGGTGCCCGGTTTATTAGTGGAAGAAACCGGGCGAAAACCATACAACAAACACCAACACGAGCCCACACAACCAAAAAGACCAACACGAAGACCACCAACATCCAAAGCAACAACCTCCGCCTAGCTAAAACAACCACAAACTGACGACAAATCTATGGCCACGGATCCGAAGATTTCTTGCAACACCTCACTTTCTTCTCTTGCTCCTGAAAGTAACCTTCTTGAGAGATTTCTCCACATTTCTGATTAGTTCCTCTGAAGCAGTCCCTGCCAAGACGCTCGCAATAGCCTTGGCATATCCAGGGCTAGTCGCCTCAAAACAGGTGAGCAAGCCGGAAATCTCTCTAGCCAACAGGGGCTCAGAGTTAGGAGCCAACACGCCTCCACTATCCACATAGGTCGTCGAGGGCATCGCCAAATCCTCAACCAAGCTCAAGTCCGACGGAAGCACAATAGACGAATCTCCACACGACTCCTGAAGCTCAAGAGCCAAGATCTCACCTTTATCCTCAGTCACAGGGGCGGACGTCGCAACAAACTGTGGCGACGGACAAGGACTGCCACGAGGAGACAAACAACCAAAGTGAAGTGCTTCCTCAACCACAAACAGCTTCTGCTCAGCGGAGCCAGGCGGAAACAAATCCTCCCCCTGGGCAAGCCCCAGACCATCAGAACCACACGCCTCTGTCAACTTCAAAGGACCATCACCGCCTGCCAACAATAACTTGAGAGATGCCACCTCTTCACGAAGAGGGCGAGAGGCCTCCTCAACGCGAACAGCGACCAGCTGACAAAGCTCCAAACGCAACAAGGCAAAGTGGGACTGGAAGGCAGAGTCACTGAACTCCCCGCAGCACAAAGGAGAGTGCCTTGACTGCACCGTAGGACACACCGAAGAGTGGCACACAACCTCGGGCAGACTCTGAGGCGACGAGGGACGACGAGGCTGAGCATACGGTATGCGGCTCTGCTGGTAAGGAGCACGAGCGTCCGGAGAGCGAGAGCGATCAACAGGAGAGCGCGCACGGCAGAAACGCTCCCGATGACCAGGACGACGACATCGGATACATCTGAAGGACCCTCGACATGTGCTGACCTGGTGGCGACGCTCAAGGCACCGAAAACACCTCCCACGCGCCCAACGCTTGAAAGCAAGACCACGGTCGAGACCTTCATCCCAAAGCGGAGACGATGGCGCGCGGTCAGGACGGCCGCCCCGACCAACCTGCACCCAACCTTCCTCATCACCTGGAGCAGCAGCAGCATAGAGGCCGACACAAGGCTCCGCGGGGGTATCCTCAACATGGCGCACATCATTGCCGATAGCCAAGCCGGAAGCATCACTTGGATCACTAGCGGGGGGCGACGCCATGGTAGTAGCGTTGAGCAGCGGGTCCGGAGTGGTCGTCATCATCAAGGGCTTATGAGGACGGCGGGGACGAGCCAAACGACCCCCAATAGCTGGGCCAGCTTTGCGGGATGCCAGGACAGCCACGGCTAACGCGGCGGCAGCGGCAGAGGTGGTCGACGAAGCTGGCGCGACTGGTCTGGGCTGGGCCAGCTCCACAGCAGAGCCTACGGCGTCGTCGACACCAACAACAGCAACAACGGGCGGCGCTTGGGGACCCAGCTCCTCTTCGTCTTCCTCGAGGTCGTCCACTCGGCCACCAGCAGCAGAGGCCCAAGCAGGCAGCAGCGTGGAGGATGGGGCCGACGGAGACGAAGCGACGGAGCGGCCCAGCTTTGAAGGCGCGGCCCGGACGGGGTGAGCGGAGGACGAGGCAGGCGCCGTGCAGCATCCGGGCTGCTTGGTTGTCGGAGGTCCGGGAGGCGAGGCCGTCGGAGAGGCGGATGACGGGGCTGGCGCTGCGCTGCTTGCGGGCTGCTTGGAGGTCGGAGCTCCGGGAGGCGAGGTCGTCGGCGAGGAGAACGCCGGGGCGACGGCGGGCAGCAGAACCGGAATGGCCACCGCCGCGGGAGCTTGGCAGGTCGCCGGAGCACGCGGCATGCCGAAACCCCAGTGCATGGGGGCCGCAGCGGAAGCCGTCGTCGCGGATGCCACTGTCACGGCGGAAGGAGACTTGGCATCCCTCCTCGAGTCAGCAGGCGTGGAGACGAGGAAGGGCGAGACGTCGGAGGCGAGCCACTGCTCGGCGGAGAAGAGCTGCTGCTCGCAGCCCATGCGCGGCCCCGTGGCCGTGAACTCGAGGAAGCAGCAGACCCGCCGTGGTGCGTGCCGTTGCCGTCGGAGGCGACCCAGCCCTCACATGCCAGGTAGATGGACGGGAAGAGGGCGCCGGGGGGAGGACGGATCCGGGCGCGGAGGTCGGAGACGACGTCGCTGGAGAGAGATCAGGCCGGCGGCGGCAGCAGCCCCGCCTTGGTCGCCATGGGTCGCGAGCTCAGATCCCTTTCCATGGCTGTACTTGCATGATTAGTTTATCAAAATTCAAAACTCATGAGTTAAACAAGTAGATCGGAACTCGACTAGTCTTGGCTCGAACTCGTTGCTAAAAGAGCCACCGAGTTTTGATTTTAGACGGTAAACAAGTGCGAGCTAATCAAGCCAAATTTACCAAGTATCCTTTTAGCTTTTGTAACTCGTTAAAAAAAGTCGTTACCTGGTATTCTTGTCTTTGTGAATAATTGTTGCTAGTTATTATAGTTTAACGACTAAATATTACTTGATGGTGTCATATTGTCATCAGTGTCATACACGCCCAAAAAATTAGGAATCATTATATATAGGTTATGATAATGCATGTTCACAGTTTTACCGAGCTAAACGAGTTAAACGATCAAACTCGTAAGTTTTATGAGCTGATCCGAGTTTCAATTTCGAACTCGTTTGTTAAACGAGTCGAGCCAGCTGGCTCGGCTCGAATTCCAGGCCTAGTGCTACTACATACTTAGGTGCTCCCAGTGCTACTAATTAAAAAACAATTTTAAACATTTCAATATATTATACGAAAAATTGTGAGTGTTTACCAGATTTATTTCAAAAACCTCCAAAAAATTTAGATCCAAATTCGAAAGCAGCATTGATAAGCAAAAAAGAGAGATCTAACATGAATAGTGTTAGTGTCAAAAAAAAATAGAAAGGCAAAAATGACATTATTCATGTTAGATATGTCCTTTTTTTTATTTCTGAAGGCTCCTTTCAAATTTAATCCTGAAAATTTTAGAGGTTGTATACACATATCTTGTGAATATTCACACTTTTTCATATTTTTTTAAACATTTAAATTTGATTTTGGTTGATAGCACGGCCGGGGAGCACCTAGATAGCTGGTAGCACGAGATATATATACTCTCGCAGCTACTCCGTGCATCGCAACGGTCAACGCCGGAACATATAGGGAGGATAAAAAATAACCGACCTCGCCTAGCTAGTCGCAGTGCACCTGCGTACGTACGTTCCGTTCGTCGCAAAGAGCGTGACTGGTCTCGGTCGACCGGCCGGCTTGGGACAACCGTGTGGCGTCTTGCGACACGGCACGTACGTACGTAAAATCTGTTAAGAGACTGTTCGCTAGTTTGGTGGCGGCGCCGGATCGAACGTTCTGCGGTTCGTTAGCGTGTTAACCGGACCGATTCAACGGAACGTATGGGTCCGTCGCACACCAACTACGTACGGTACGTACCTCGCGAACGGGAGACTGCGCCCGCTCGGGGTCGGGGATGAACTACCGCGTCGTTCACGGCGACCGAGCAGCTGTGCAGAGGTCCTGCCGACGACGGCGCCTACGTGGGGGTTTTCTATTCACCGCTCATTGCGCGGGTTAGCGCGCAAACGTGTATCCCTCTAGCAAGCGGAAGCTGGTAAGTGGGCCGGCCCACGTGCGTTGCGTCTCAGTAGTTTTTCGGTTTTGGGAAACTTCTAATAGTAGCTTATTACAATCGGTTATTCGTTTTTTTTATTTCTTTCCTTCTTTTTTATGGTTTTTTTTGTTTTTCGCTGACGCCTTTTCATGAACATTTTCAAATTTCATGAACCATCTTCAAATTCATTAACTTTTTTCTCAATTTTTTCCTAAAAGTTGAGAATTTCAAATTCACGAACCATTTTCAAATTCATGAACTTTTTTAAATTTGGGACATTTTTCACGACCCATTTTGAAATTCGTTGATATTGTTTCAAATTCATGAACATTTTGTCATGTTTTTTTAAAATCAGGATATTTTAAATTCACGAACCATTTTCAAATTCGTGAATATTTTTTCATGAACATTTTTTCGTGATTTTTACTTTGAAATTTGGGAAATTTTAAATTCACGAACCATTTTCAAATTCATGAGTATTTTTTCGTGAAATTTTTCTGAAATTCGGGATATTTTTTCAAATTCATGAACATTTTTTGAAATCTGGGACATTAAATTTACGAACCATTTTCAAATTCACGAACATTTTTGGCGATTTTTTTAGAAATTCGGGACATTTTTCAGATTCATAAACACTTTTCATAATTGTGAAAATTATTTAAAAAATTTGGGAATATTTTTCTATTTCATCGAATTTTCAAATGAAAAAAAACCAGAAGATTTTTTCCCTGAACCCGCTGCAATAGCCGAAAAAAGAGAACCCGTCTGTTTTCTCGTCGATAGATCGGGAAGTGGCGTTGGGCTTGCAACTTTCCACGAGAATTAGCTTAGTTGGACAGGGCCAAACCAATTTTCGAGATTTAGGCTGCCGTCAAGGGAGCTCCTGTACGACGCTCGTGGCGTCGGCTAAGGGTGGGTTTGGTCGAGGGGGTAGGATTTAGGAGATGGGGCCATCCTCAACCACCTGGTTCAGTTTCTCAAAAAAAAAAAGGTAAGGTATAGCCAATTGTTTGTTTGGTTTGGTGTGCTGCTGAGGGGTTAAGGATAGCCTTTTTTTTTGTGGTGACCTCTTGAACTGAGTTGGCGAGATTCTCTCATTCGTGCCTTGTAAAGACAAAACACAAAATCACTCCCTGGTCTGAATTTGATGCACGTACAAAACAAGTGTACACTTGTAAAACAAGGAAAAAAATTGTGAAAGACAAAACACAAAATCACTCCCTAATCGCGTGAACCTGCTGCTGGGCCGACCCACTTAAGTTTCTTTCTTCCTGCAGTTTTTTCTCTGTTTTATTTATTTTCGTTTTTTCTGTTTTATTTTTATTTTTTACATTCTCTTTTATTTTTTGGCTTATATTTATGTTGTTGTTGATATTTTCTGTTTAAGTTTTTGGTTCTAAACATTCATAAAGTTTGTAAAATTGTTTATAGGGCTTAGAAAATGGTTCACGAGGTTTTAAATAAGCATGGTGACCAATCCAACAAAAAATAAATGATCTGTGCATTAAGAGAAAACAATGATGGAGGAGCACAATAATTTACTCTGTAGACAATTAGAACTTTAAAAAACTTGTGTTGTCACATGCAACCATTACATGACGATTTTAACAGCCACAAGAAAATTGTAGCAAAATATGCCAATGATTAGGGCTCCTTTGTGGCCGTAGGAGTGCGGAGTCATTAAAAATCCAAAAGGCACCTATATCCATGGTACAAGAACCAATTATGCCTAGCAAAAGGACACAAAAATACCATGTCAATGTTTTTTTTCTAACGAATAAAATATGGCTTATATTTTGAGACAAAGGGAGTATGTTGAACTTACCTCGTCTCGCCAGTTTCTCTTGACTAACCTAGGCGTAGTCTTCCCTTGGAGAGAAGTTTCATATTTGTCCCTACAGCCATAAGTGGGGAAATAATTATCTATCAAGCAGCACAATAGTCTTGAAGAAACAAAGAAGTTAGAAAGAACAATTAGCTCACCAATTATAATGACGCCGAAAGATTCGGTAAATGAGGTTACTAGTCGACGGTTCATAACCACAAGTAGATTCATCCGTCGTCGGTAACCATGTGCCGTCCTTGAGGTGGTACTCTGAAAGATGTATCTCCTTCGGTTTGTTTTTTACAATGGTATCACCAGCTATGGTAGGGAGCGCCCTACCGCTCACACTAAAACTCCTTTCGGTATGGACAAAAAGAACATTTCCCCCAATGGTTGATACTGGGTTAAATTTTTCTAGGACAAGGTCGGATACTTTGTAAACTAACAAGTGCAAAGAACTCCGTTCGTCGCTACAACCGATAGCTAGAACATCCGTATCACATTGTACCAGGTGGTAGGGAGGCTGCATTTTGCTTGGACATGTGGCAATCAACTTTGGTGGGCCGATTTCGTTAAGATGGGGAGGGTCAATCTGAAAAATCTCTGGGTCACTGTTATACCTGGAGCGCTGCAGTATGTAGAGCCTGCCTTGGAACGACACTGACTTCCAGACGGGAGAAAGGCTCCAGCGCGAGACACGCCATTGCCGATCCCCGGTGGAGGTAGCAAAGGCCACGTGCATTATCCTTGAAAGAAGAGTCATGACCGTGATGACTCCATCCGCGCTCACACTGACGGATGAAGCACTGAATTTCCTGAAATCCGGCAGATCCCATCCGTAAGGCAGATTGGACTTGTTAGCCGCATTATAGGCACTCACGAGGGTTGTGAGTGTCGGGAGCTCGGCGATGTCGCCGGTGAAGGGGTGGAGGAGGCGGACGGCGTTGTCTCGTTCCTGTAGCAAGAGGACGAGGCCGTCAACCGAGTCGAGAATGCGGTGGTCCTCGAACAGCCGGAGCCGTGCGCGCACGAATAGGCCCGTGGAGAGGTTGAAGAAGCGGATGTAGCCACGCAGCTTCTTGTGGCCGGGGAAGAGTCTGTGGCCCTCAGGCAGCAACACCCACCGCCGCGGGTGGAAACGTTCGTCGACGAGGCCGCGGCCTCGTGGGCAGACGGTGCTGGAGCGCCAGAGGGGGCAGACGGCGCGGAAGCGCACGTAGTCGAGCAGATCCTCGGCCAGCACCCGCCACCCAATCAGCCGAACCAAGTCCGGAGGGAGAAACTCCCAAGGGGATGCATCGTCCATTCCCAGATGCATGCAACACGACGCAGCCCTCCCGCTTGGATCGTCACTCCGGCTGCCTGCGACCTCGCCCTGCGCCGCCGTGGGGATTCAGAAAGATGACAAGTTGAGCTGCTTGGAGAAGAACAACAAGAATCCTAGTGTGCTGCCGAGATGATGCAGGAAAAATGCCGCCTGCCGGCGAGCCCTCCCGCGGGGATCGTCGCTCCAGGCCTCCAGCTGCCTTCGGCATCCCCTGCGCCGCCGTGGGATTTGGGGTTTCTCAGGGAAAGTCGGGACAGAGCAGCTCCAAGCCGAATTTGAGGACTGGCCCAGCTAGTTGGGCTTGGCCGATTAAATTTAAACCTTTCTGTTAATGGGCAAGAGCAATCAGATCTGTGGGCTATAGAGTTAAAGGGCCTTTTCTGTTGCAACATACTTCAACGATGAGCTGCAGCACGTGACGCAAGGGCACCGTAACATGCACTCCATGGAGTAAAAAACATTTGGTTTTCTATAGTGAAATTTTCCATACCTAAAAATAAAAGTTTCCACGAAAGAACCGTGCAAAATATTTATGGAATAATTTTGGTAAGTTATTTTTCATTGTGCAAATCCGAACAAGTATCCTATTTGAAAGATAATCTGATTTCTTCACCAAATTAAGTTCAGATATTTGCACTTAAACTGGAAGAATCATACAATGTAACAGTCTAGCGTAGTATTGGACTCTATCTATCCTGAGCACATTTGGAGACATCTATTTACGCGCAAATAACACGGCAAGCACATCGCTTGACTCGACTCAACGGAGGGACATATCTGACTACAGTGTTATACTTTTGCAGTTTTGATTTGTTGAATTAACACTTCATCGTCACAACTATCCCGTCAACCCTGCCATGACAACGAGCATTATTTTCGTTTGCTCCTTCGCGAGGCTGATTTTTCTTTTCTGTTGCAACGCACAGGCATGTCTGAAGAATAAATTTATAATTTTTTGCATGAGTATAATGTTTCATACTTCTATATAACCATGTTACAAACAAAGATTGGGTGGTAAGTGGTTATTTTCTTTCTTTCGAGTGGATTTTAGTATAGTGGAACAAGCAAATGAACAAAATCTGAAGTAAAATTGTACAAAATATGAAATGATATAAAAGAGAAACCAAAGTTAAACCTAAGATGCTTGGGTGGAATTCATTATATACTATTTTTGGGGGTGTGTTGGCAGATTGATTTATTTTAGACCCGTTGCAACGCACGGGCACTTTGCTAGTAGGATTATAAAACATGTACCGGCTGAAAACGGCTCACCCATCGTGGCCTATTAACTACACCCTAGCCAAATACCATCGTTTTCCCTTTCGGTCGGAAATTGTTTTTGACTCGCGAGATCCAGTTCTCTCCTCATTAAAAAAATAATCAAAATCCTACATGTGAGTTTTAAAAAATTCCAAAAACAAATCCGGGTCCAGGATATATCCGACAAACCAGTAAAACATTGAACTGAAATATTTTATATTATGGTCTACACAAAAATAACAAATCTGGTAAAATTTAGAGTTTTGAAAATATGCATACATAGATTCACACTTTTATCATTTTAGTGAGCTCAAAATACAAAGTATTTGAATTTGATATTTTGCATGTTCAGATTTTTTTTAAATTTATAAATATGATTTGCGATTTTCTTAAATTGGAGGGAGCACTGGATCTCGGTAGCAAAAAATCTCCACTCCTTTCCGATGTACTATTTTCCCGCGACAGATCACGTTTAGACCCCAACAAGTCCTACATAGGAAAATTACTAGTCAATCCAGAATATCAAACAACATGCATCCACGTCAGAGGTTTTATTGACATCCCATGCTAAGGAGTAAGGACACGACATTGCATCAACAATTTCTGGTTATTAGAGAAACAAAAATATATAACAACTTATGATTACTAGTGGAATAAATAAACAAACAAATTATTCAAATTAAGTTGCAACAAGATAATCATCATGCGAAAATATAATTTGTACCAAGTGGTCTAAAATTAGTACAAAACAATATTGCTCACAGAATGAATCATGACTTCAAATTAAACAACGATTAAGAATACTTGTAAAACAAAGTTTCAGTGCTCGTGCGTCAAATCACGACTATTTTAGCGTCACGTAAAATATCAGAACTATGAGCGGAACATATTAAGCGGAAAATTTAAATAGATTGGGACATGATTATAGTATGTGGCAAAGATCATGACTATGACTATGGGTGGAACAAAATTAAGTGGGGTCAGAACAAAAAAAATAGTGTTGGGTGGACAAATTATGATTGTGAACAGAATAAATATTCAGCCTAAGAATGGAACAAATGATCATGAAACAATATCACACCTAGAGCATAAGAAACAATTAGACTAAGTGTAATAATATATTATTTTAGTGCACCATAGCAAATCTGCCTCTGTTCCAAAGATGAAACACAACAATATGCATGTTAGCAAGCGAGGCTACTACATACAAGAAATAAACAACACTATTATAGTACTGTTTTGCCACTTGACCAACGGCAGAGGAGCTAGCGATTTGCAAATAATTCCCCTCTCTGTCCCAAATTATAAGGTGCTATATTTTTATGCTGATCTTTGATGCTTGACTTTACAATCAAAATATATGTATCGAAAATGTATAAATGGTATTGTTGGATTCTTCCTATAAATTATTTTATTTATATATTATATTAATTTTGTGGAATATTATAAAAACAATGGTCAAAGTTGTACGTCGTTTATCAGCGAAATTTAAAAACACCTTATATTTTAAGACGATTGATTGCAGCACTATCAACATTGCCGAAATATATAGAATATATAGGTCCATGTGCGTGAAAAGGACACCAGATTGGACTAAAGTGGCGGCACCAGCTGCAAGGAGACAAAACGTTATCACGAAAACAAAAGGTAGTCTTGACTTGAGTCCACTATGTAGCTAGCTAGTCTGTTGAGTGAAGTTGTGAGTCACCGGGGGCCCATGCTGCCTTGCCCTAAATAATTGCCCTCATGGCCGTGACTGGTGATGTGATACGATCAAGATCAAATGTCATGTCGCTAGCATGAAATTGCGTACGTACGTATATATACGGCCGCCAACGCCGATCCCGTACGTCCATCTATCGTGTCAGACCGATTCTTCCTGATCACCGACCCAACGCATGGCGCACCGATCGCTAGACGCTAGGCATGATACTCATGGAGTACGTTCGATGGTCACTACGGAACGGCGCGCTACGCCGACGGCTTTTTGCCGTCGGCATAGCTCAGATTACCGTCGGCAGACTGCCAGTAAACGGTAAGCACACAGCGTCCGGCTACGAAGACGTTGCTTTTCGTGATGTGAAATATATCCCAGTAATAAGAGGGGAGTTAATTAATATTCCAGTAATCCAGTGGGTGCACTCGTGGCAAAGCAGGATCGAGATGAGATAGAGATCAGCACTGTCAAAATGTCGCCAGGGTATAGGGTCAAGCCCATCCTGATTAACCCTATCCCTATCTAGGTGATCGACATTCATCAATCATAAGGAAAAGCAAAACTGAGTGAGGGATATCTTAATATTTTCAGTTAAAAGTGGTCACTATATATACTCCCGACAACATACACGATGCGCATGAACGTCGATCACCTAGATAGGGATAGGGTTAATCAGTTAAAAGTGTATATCGCACAAGGTGCGATTGCCATTCCACTTCAGCTTTGTAATGTCGCGGAAATGAGCTTCTCCAACCTATATGGCGCATAACCCGTATCTCGGTCATCCATTTTCACGATTGGACGGTCCAGATTTACCGTTGAACGAGTGGAACATTCAACGCATTTAACAACAAATGCCGGCCGTTCAATCACGGAAACGGACGGTCCGATATACGGGTTGTGCACCATTTGAGTTGGAGAAAATTCATTTTCTGGTAGTCGTTGTACAGCAACATGGGACCCATAGCCCTTGGATGGTTTTTGTTGGCTTGCGTTCAGCCTTCGGCTCCTCTTGTGCAGCTAAAATAACAGCGAGGATCCTCTCGGGTTTTTTATAATCGGCTAGGCAATGGCGTCCTCTTCCATATTTTGGTGAAAATGAACTCATCGTCGCTATTGGTTACCTATGAATCAAAAAATAAAGTAATGAAACTACAAATCATTCCATCATATTTACCCACAACAAGTGAAATTAGTATTAGGCAAACGACCTAACACATTTGCGTGGGGGAGGGGAGGGGATGGCAGGTAGCCCTGGCCACCGGTTGAAAGACCTTTGAGGAGTGTGAGGAGCAGAAACCCGCAAATGACGACAATGGAGAGTATGGAGAGTGGCGACGAGTCGTCCTGAATGGTCGACGGCGAAAGAGGATGGTGACAACTGTGTGATTCAGTGACGGAGAGAGACAATGGGACATGATAGAGGAGGGGGCGAGAGCAAATAGTTGTGTTGCTGGCAGGTGTGGTATGTGATGCCCGCCTGTCAGGGTACACATGGCAGGCATCATATATCCTTCTGTGGGCCGACATATATGCATATTTTCGTGATGACCAATGTGCCATGGGCATGGACATCTATAGTGACTCTATTCGTTAGACACAAGGCCGAAGCCCAGCATTAAATTAATGACACCAATGACGGAAAATACATAGTGCTGAAACCAGCTTACAAACACCTCCACAAACATAAACAAAAGATCAAGCCAAAGGCTTGTACAGATAAACTAGTGTAGGCAGGGCTACAATCAGGCTGGGTCGACGATCGCATGAGGCAGAGGACATACAACACTTGAAGAGACGAAGACGCCAACGAAGTTGAACACCTTCCAATCGACAGAGCAGCGCCTCCCGATCCAGTCTCTGTCGCCAAAGGGACTCCTATCCCTGTCCAACTATCCCTGTCCAACACGAGACACCGGCATCGGTGGGCTGGAGCTCACCCTAGAACTTGAGCCATCGCACCAACGGACGCTGAAGCCCACCGAGAAGGGCAGAAGCACATAGACACGCTCCGCCTTTGTCAAACATCACCGTCACCGCCACCACACCACCATCGGAAGATAGACAGACCATGGACTCCAAGGCGACGCTTTCAGGAAGGAAACGACACCAGAGTTCCATCGCCGCCCAATCCAGAGGGATCAGGGTTTTCACCCAGATCGAGCACCAGGAGGAATTGGGGAAGAGTCGCGACGACGCCTTCGAGAAGGTAACGGCGCCCACAGGCGTCGCCACCATCGGCCAAGAGGCACGCAAATTTTCACCCCGACACAAATCCCCGCCTCGTACCTATATCATTACCCGTACCTATACCGCGTGCACAGATTTGTGCAGTCGCATCCACTCCTTGGCTGCTTATATATACGGCCATTGTAATCATGTCCCGCTGTATACAGGCATGTTCAGTCGCCGTTGCACCATTAGCATCACCGCTCTCGCTCTCAACTATCAAGTGGCACCATATGCATAGCTGCTAGCTAGCCAAATTGCCAACTCGGCTTAAGAGCGAAAGGTAGAAGATATATATCGAGAACGTAGGTTTAAGCTGCAAAGGAAGATCGTCAACGAACAGATCATTACAGGCCAGCCCGAGGCAAAATCAACTATAATCAAGTTAGTATGTTTTCTTGATCCACTTTATATGTTGTCAACTCCATCTCAACCTTGTTAATTAGACATCTGTCATCAAATCGGGTGTTAATTATTGATCTCATCAGCAACGAAATAGAGTTAGTTTAGTGCTGTCTCTGAAATTAATGATTTCATTTTGCAGGGTCACCCCGATCGAACTGCTCAGACCATGGAGGCTGTAGAAGTAGAATCAAAAGGCTCGCATGGCGGCGACGCCGATCGCCAGACGCCCAACAAGGATCGCCGGAGCTCGTGGGGCTGCACCCTGCTCCTCGGTAACAGTCGCAACCTTCTCATCACAAAAAGAAAGAAAGAGTATATTCTACGACAAGTGAACCTGTTGGATCATGCATGCAGTGAACAACTGCTTGCAGTTCACGTCCTACTACGGCTTGTCGACGAACCTGGTGAACTACTTCAAGGTGGAGCTGCACGCCGGCAGCAGGTCCGCGGCGAACAGCGTCACCAACTGGGTGGGCACCTGCGCCATCACGCCGCTCGTCGCCGCCTTCCTCGCGGACTCCTTCCTCGGCAGATACTGGACCATCACCCTCTTCCTCGCCATCTCCGTCGCGGGATACGGGGTGGTGACGGCGAGCGCGTCGGCGGCGCTGAAGAGCGCGGTGTTCTACGCGGGGCTGTACCTGGTGGCCCTCGGCGGCGCGCTGTTGCCGGTCATGGTGTCGTTCGGGGCCGACCAGTTCGGCGACGAGGAGTCCGAGCGCGGGCGGCAGAGCTCCTTCTTCAACTGGTTCTACTTCTCCATCAACGCGGGCTCGCTCGTCGGCCGCACCGTGCTGGTGTGGGTGCAGGCCGCGCATGGCTGGCGGCTCGGCTACGGCATCCCGGCTCTACTAGGCGTGCTCGCCGTCCCGCTGTTCCTGGCCGGCACGGGCGCGTACCGTCGCCACCAGCCCCCCGGCGGCAGCCCGCTCACCAGGATCGCGCAGGTGGTGGTCGCCGCATCCAGGAAGTGCGGCGTGGAGGCCCCGGACGACGCGGCGCTGCTGCACGAGTTTGACAGCGACGATGGCATGTCCGCGATACAGGGGAGCCGCCGCCTTGCGCACACCGATCAGTTCAGGTCAGCGAACGTCGCTAGCGTAGCTTCCACTTGCATTGATCTTTTTCTTCCGTTTATGATTGAGCTATGGCATGCACTAACCTCTAGTCTACCTGGACCGGACCTATTTTTCACTAACCTCTTGCTTTTTTGCTTTGTCAAAATCTATCCCATAGTAATACCGTGAGTAAATTTTCAGAACGCAGCTGTCAGGCTGTCACGTCGTGGGGCGCCGGCCGTGAGGCGTGCACGTTATAACTGAACCGCAAAAGAAAGTTTGTCGCATGCACGCCCAATCCGTTTCACATCATTTTCCTTCCTTAATTTTGTAGTCTTGTCTTCCTGCCGCCGGCCATTTTCATCACATGCCGTGCCGAAAAATCCCAGTTTTCATGCAAGACTGTTTGAATTTTGCACGCTTGCGTGCCACGGTGCGAGCACCATGTATGATCTCTAAGTCTGAACTCTGAACACAGAATTGTACTGCACGATCAAAGGAATGACTGAATTTTTTAGATGATGCATACCTGTCACGGTTCAGTAAAGTGATCTGTTGAACCGGCCTTGCGGTTGTTAATCGATCGAATACTCAGGTTCTTGGACAAGGCAGCCGTGGAGACGGCGGACGACAAGGCGGTGCGGCTGGCGAGCCCGTGGCAGCTGTGCACGGTGACGCAGGTGGAGGAGCTCAAGTGCCTGCTGCGGCTGCTGCCGGTGTGGGCGTGCGGCATCATCTTCGCCGCCGCCTACACGCAGATGTCGACGACGTTCATCCTCCAAGGCGACACCCTGGACCCGCGCGTCGGCAGCTTCCGCGTCCCCGCCGCCGTGCTCTCCGTCTTCGACACCCTCAGTGTCATGATCTGGGTGCCGCTCTACGACCGCGCAGTCGTCCCGCTCGCGCGCCGCCTCACAGGCCACCGTCGTGGGTTCACGCAGCTGGCTCGCATGGGCGTGGGCTTCGTCATCCTCACCCTCGCCATGCTCGCCGCCGGCGCGCTAGAGGTCGCCCGCCGCCGCGTCCTTGCGCGCCACGGCACGTTCGTCGGGACAGACGGGGCGGAGTACGTGCCGATGTCGATCTTCTGGCAGGTGCCGCAATACGTAGTGGTGGGCGCAGCGGAGGTGTTTACGTTCATCGGGCAGATGGAGTTCTACTACGACCAGGCGCCGGACGCCATGCGGAGCGTATGCTCCGGGCTTGCCAGCGCGGCGTTCGCGCTGGGGAACTACGCGAGCTCGGCGCTCGTGGTCGTCGTGGTGCACGCCACGGCGACGGGCGGGCGGCCAGGATGGATCCCCGACGACATCAACGACGGCCACCTCGACTACTTCTTCTGGCTGCTGGCTATGCTCTGTGTCGGCAACTTCGGTGCCTACCTGGTAGTCGCACGGTGGTACAACTACAAGAAGACCGTGGACTGAAGTAGGAAACCATCATACCTGTAAATTCCGAATGCATGTCATGAACTCATGTTTAGTAATTTATGTTGCTTCTCTAATGTAATGCAACAAATAAGTTTCTACGTGTCTGGATGGATAGAATTCCCGTGATGTAATGCAACCATTGGCGGAAGAAGCACCACCGCCACCTCCGTAGGCCGAAGAACCACCACCACCACCGACCATGAGATAATGAAGCTCTTGCCTCCTTCAAAATATGATCTCTCTCTCTCCTGCAATCGGTTCCATACCATTCAGACCCATCATCAAAAACAGGACCAAAAGAGCAGGGCCGGGCCGGCAAAATCCGGAGCCCCGTGCGAAACTCTAAAACTGGGCCCTATCTCACACAATTTTTTTAACTAATGAACAATTTTAATATCGCTGGCGGTAGGAGCTGCGCCGCCACCGGTGAAGTTGACGGCGGCGTGGTGGTGGTAGGTGAGTACAATTGCTGTAGGGTGATTTCACGACGATGGAGTTCATGGTGGCGAGCGGCGGCGAAAGAGGTTGAAAAACACAGAGTAGGCTAGCTGCGGTATAAAGAGTACAAGCTGTATATGACCTCCTATAAAAGTTATAGCACGAAATGCGAGGAAATGCGAAACGCCCGAGATGAACCTGCTCGTAAAATGATATTTTAAACGTCTAGCGAGCGCGACGAATTTGACAAATTTTGTCTAAAAAAGTTCAGAGCATTGGTTCGAAATTGAGAAGATACAACAGACAAAACTCGAAACCGAGCACGGGAATGGAATCTACTCATCGACACACATATTGCGTGTACAAATTATTTCAAACTAAACTATAATTGTGTAGATTAGAGAGCAAATATGTTTGCGGCCAACGATGCAAGGGGAATAGCGATAGGGCCGAGGGAACGACACGATCTAAGAGCATCTGTAATAGACACCGCAAATTCGCAACCTGCAAACCCCGGATGCAGGTTGTAGAAAACCTGTTTGCAGACCGAGTTCGGTCGCGCGCAGATCAGACACGCCAATTGAAACTGCAAATTTAAAATTCAAAGTTCGCGGGAAATTCATCTGCAAGTTCTTCATTTACATATGACCGGAATACTCACCGGATTCATCGCAGTTCTTCATTACATACGGGATAACCAAAATAAAAACCTAGACTACGCGGCCCTAACCCTAAACTGACCAAAATCAGCTCACCGGAGCTCGCAAGGTGCGGCCGCGCCGTCGCCGGAGTGGTTTCACTCCTCCTCCGAGTCGTTGTCGACGTAGATGACGACGGCTTTGCCCTTCTCGCGCGCCTTGGAGGCCTCCTGCTCGCGGTGGAGGCGGTCCTGCTCCTCGGACCGCGCCTTCACCGCGCCGGTCACCGTCTCGAGGAAGTCGTCGGGGACGAAGTCCTCGCGGGTCACCGAGCTCTCGAAAGCGGCCGGATCGTACACCTCGAATCCATCGTCGTCGATGGCGACCTCGCGCGCCTGCGACGAGCCCGGAGTTCGTGGCGACGAGCCCGAGGATAGGGTCCAGCTGCCGGAGGAGGATAGGGTCCAGCTGCCGGAGTTCGCGGGCGGCGCGGGAGGCGCGGGCGGCACGGGAGGCGGCAGGAGACCGTGGAGGATGTCGAACTCCTCCGTCTCCCGCCGCAAAAGCGACGGCGGCACCGGGAGCCCCCTCCCCGTCCATTTACGGGACGAGCGCTTCCGCGCGGCGTCGGCGGCGACGCAGAGGCGCCGCTCTTGCTGCAGGGCCGGCGAGAGGTTGTCCATGGTGGCGGTGGAGGCGGCAATCGACGACTGGAGCGAGAGAGAGGGGAGTGGCCGGCGGCGAGAAATGTGGGGAATTGCGGCTAGGGTTCGGCGGCGGAGGGGAGGGTTTCGGCCTGCATTTCGACGACCGAACGGCTTAAATAGTGGTCGCGGGTGGACATTTGCGGAGGCCGGGAAATCGTTTACAGGCCGGGCCGCGATTGCGGTTTCTAATCTGCGCAGCGAACTGGACCCAGCCCGCAAACTCGCCGGGATTTTGCAGTTCTTGCAAATTTGCGGTGTCTGTTAGAGATGCTCTAAATTGCTAGCAAATGGAGTTGATCGATACTCGTACTCGCAGAGGATGCGGCCCAGCGCGCTGGATTCAGCCGGCCAGCCCAATTCCTTTCAGCCTATATAAATTTTGGGGCCCCCAAATTTGATGGCCCTGTGCTGGTGGCACATTTGGTACCACTATGGGCCCGACCCCTGCAAAAGAGGATGTACGACAAGATCGCTGAGAATATATTTTTTTTGAAACAAAGGGCAAAAGATTTGCCCCATTTTCTTTATTAAGAGAGAGTTAGAGCATAGTGTTCGGGCAACATCAAAAATACATTACAACAAAGGATTACTCTCCCGGCATTAATTCTCCAAGAAGTTTTGCCCCCGCAATCACCCATAACTTCGCCTCGTTCTTGATCTTGGAGAAGATGCTAATAGACGATGTGTGCTTGAGCGTTCTGCTCGTTCCAAATTTCCCAAGAGATGAGGAGGACTAGGGAAGTCATTGCCTTGCGGTTGATCATACCGACACTATGTTTATTACTATTATCTTCCATACTATGTGTTCAATCCTTTGTTTTTAGCGAGACAGGAAGATTGACAACCTTCCTGAAACGTTGTGGACAAAGTGTTTTGTGTGTTCGTCCACTCCAAACTTTGCGACCTTTTGCTCTCCTACTGGTTCGATAAATCTTAGTTCTTTATCGAGGGAAATTTGTTGTTGCACTACATCATACCTTCCCTTGGGGTTCCCAACAGTCATCAATCATCACTATCATCATCGACTTCCAAATTGACGAGTGCGCCTTTCTTCGGTGGAGCTTCTTGATCCCTCAACTTCCATCTCTCACTATGCTCAAGCAATTTCCAACAATGTAGGAGCAAGAAAGATTTGCCTTTGGATGCCGCTGATACGTCCAAAACGTATCTACTTTTCCGAACACTTTTGCTATTGTTTTTCCTCTAATTTGTGTGATTTGAATGCAACTAACACGGACTAACGTTGTTTTCAGCAGAATTGCCTTGGTGTCTCATTTTTGTGCAGAAAGTCAAAGTTTTAGGAAAATTCCAGAAAAATTCCAGAAATTCTATTTTTCCAGAAGACCCACGGAGCCAGAAGACGAAGCGAGGAGGGTGCACAGGGGCACCACACGCACCCAGGGCGCGGGTGGGCCCTTGCCGCGCCCAGGGGTGGTGTGGCCCCCCTGTGTGGCCCCCAGCGCTCCCCTTCGGACTACTTAACGCCTCTGACCTAAAAACTTCGGGGAATCGACGCTTTTTCCAGAAACCTTCCAGAGCTCCGCCGCCATCGAAAACCCTATTCCGGGGATCAGAAACTCCGTTCTGGCACCTTGCCGGGACGGGGAATTGGAGGAGATCATCGCCATCATCATCACCGCCACCTCTCCATCGACCATCCATGACTCCCCCATCCATGTGTGAGTAATTCCCCCGCTGTAGGCTGAGGGGATGGTAGGGATTGGATGAGATCATTCATGTAATAGTTGTGAGATTTGTTAGGGCTTGGTGCCTAGTATCCATCGGTAGTACTTTATGTCATTGTTGCAACTTATTATGCTTAATGCTTGTCACTTAGGGCCCGAGTGCCATGATCTCAAATCTGAACATGTTATTGAATCATGAGAATAATTATTGTTTTGGATCATAACTATAAGTTGTATACACACGTCACTGTCCGGAACCCGAGGCCCCAAAGTGACAGAAATTGGGATAACCGGAGGGGATGGTTGCGACGTGAGGATCACATGTGTTCACGGAGTGTTAATGCTTTGCTCCGGTGCTTTATTAAAAGGAGCACCTTAATTACCAGTAGTTTCCCTTGAGGCCCCGCTGCAAACGGGCTGGTAGGACAAAAGATGTTGTGCAAGTTTCTCATTGCGAGCACGTACGACTAAATACGGAACACATGCTTATGATTGATTATTACTTGGATACCTTATTATTATTTATCTGCAATTGCCCTATGTATGACTATTTCATGAATTATCTCATCCATGCAGCGCCCGTTCATCCATCCCTATGCCTACAGTATTTTAATCCTGCTGTCTACTGCAATTATTACTGCTGTCTTTATTTTACTGCTGCTATTATTTCACTACTGCTACTGTCATAAAACTGTTGCTACTGATAAACTGTTTCGAGCAAGTCTACTTCCAGGTGCAGCTGAACTGACAAATCATCTGTCAAGGCTTATAAATATTCTTTGGCTCCCCTTGTGTCGAATCAATAAATTTGGGTTTTACTTCCCTCGAAAACTGTTGCGATCCCCTATACTTGTGGGTCGTCAGCCGCCGTTTAGTTGTACCTTTCATGAGCAATGTGATCCTACATTTGCAAAAGAGGCAAGTGTGAGCTAATATTATCATCAAACCAAACAAGATCACAAATGTTTACAACAAAATGACAAGAAACTCACATAGTCATCAATTGTGCAACTACTTGGAGGTGCATTCCTCACTTGCTCCAAACAAACACTCAAATGGGCACATTTTTTTTGATGAATCGTATCGTCCTTGGAGTGATCTCAATGAAAGGGGGGATGGGATCGCCATGAGCTTATGATACTTGTCCTTGATGCGTTGCCAATATTTTCCGCTGGTTTGATCATTGCCGATAACCGCATCAATTGACTCACTTTCCCATGCTCTAATCAAATTGAGGTCCTCCATCTCGGTGTAATTGGCTCTTCATTTTCCAAATCTTGGTTGGCTACCATCGCACACCTCCTCTCTTCCACCTCGGCTTTGATCTCGGGTTCCATGCCGGAATCAAATGCATCAAGTGGTGCACTCATGATGTTCACCTCGTTCTCCTCCAACATGTCCACATATGATGTATGAACGGTATGCAAGTTGTAGCTACACAATCAAAAGTGCGAAACACTAAGAAATTGGACCCAATTCGACACACACCGGAAGAAAGGGGGAATTTGTTTACCTCGCCAGTGTACCTTGAACATGTTATGGTTGCCCTGCCGCTCTTCCCGACGGCGGAAGGAGTGGGCGCGGCGACAGTGAAGCCGGCCAAGGTGGCACCGATGGGGTTGGCGAGGCAAGAAAACCGATGGGCGGAGGCGACGGGTGGTCCATGCGGTCAATTCGGTGGCGCGGCGACGCAAACATGCACCAGGCTGGGGAGATCGGCGGTGGCGGCGGCGGTTGGGGCGGGAACAAGCGAGCTGAAATGTTACTCCCACCAACTTGCGCCACGGATCCGGGGAGAAGAAAATGTGACCGCAAAAACTGGACATATGGGGCACTCGGGGTCAAATATCGCGCTCCTCTAAATTTGTTTTCTAGGTCGGGCAGTTTTCCTGGACATGGTCTGGTCTTTTTTCACATTGGACCCCAAAAAAGCGGTTATTATATGGGTCAGGGCGTTTTGCGGGATCTGCTAGAGATGCTCTGTGTACTATACTTGAAACGAGACTAATTCTAGGCCACAAATAAAAAATTATGTTAGTGTTATGTTATTAGCGTGGCGATACTAATTTGGGTGGAGAGATGTGATGGGATGGGAAGTTTTTTTAATTCTACCGAGGAAATTCATTCGGCGAGCTTTATTTATTTGCAAACAAATTTGCATCATTTATGAGTTTCAGTATAATAAAAAAAGGCTAGGGGCTAACCGTTCAAAACCTATCTACTTTTTATAATTATTAAGAAAGTTATGCCTAGCTAGCTCATGACTTCCTTGTAGCAATGCTCGAAGGTGATCTTGTTGGCTTCCTTGTAGCAATGCTCGAAGGTGATCTTCACAAAACTAACTGATAAAATCCTGCCATCAATAAAAATCGCAGCTGTGAATGTAGTTGAAAATCCACCAACCAGCATAGTGTCTATAACCACTGAATTGTCCGACTGGAAATGAAGTTCCCTCAAGACACGCGTTGCCCTAGCGACGACACGGATGCACACAGCCCAGAATAAAAAGAAGAATTACAAAAAACAAAAGTCCCGCTACAATGATCTATTCCTTATGTCAGCAGATCTAACCCCACCAAAACACTAACAGAAGTCCAACTGCTCCAAAAGCGACGCCTCCAAGAAGGGAACAATGCTCAAGCGCCGTCATCGCCCTGATCATAGATCATGGGTTTTCACCCTGAAGAAGGTCCGCACTCACAAAAACAATGTCTTCAACAAGGTTATTGCCAGGCACAACCAATTAAGCCCAGAGCTTGGATTTTCACCCAGAAAGTTTAGACTCTGAACTTCTCCTGTGTTGTCGCCCCCACTTGCCGTTGCTGCTGCTCCAAGTTTAGAATCACCAAGCCAATCTCTCATCGCCACCAGGACTCGAACCACCATTACTAGTCCACAAATCTCGGCTTCCATGCCATTCTCCGCACACTGACTTCACCATGGAACAAAAGACATGTCCACGATGGCAACCGACTACAGAGCTTCACAACGCTCACTCTGAAACCAAACGGTCAGAAAAAAACATGATTGCGTGCGACCAAATCCCACCCGATCCAGCAATCTCCAGGCATGAGTCACCCAGTGGAGTTCGCCGGCGGAGCCTTCCGGAACTTGGCACTCTGGCCAGACCAATGAAGACAAGCATCAAGCGGATCTTCGTCTTGGCGTGAGACAGACCCTAGGACCGCCTCCTTTATTGAAGCCGAGTAGGCAGCCCCCACGCAGCCCGACGGCAACCTGCGAATCCGCCGCACCGAACTCTACCAGCAGCCCGCGGGCTAGGCCAGCATCGAGAATGGCAGCGGCAGAGCAGGGTCGACCTTCCACCGGATCCGGCCCTACCATGCAGCGGAGAGGATCTAGGAAGGCGGCACAGAAAACACCCAGATCAGAAGATCTAGGGTTCGTCCAACCACCCGACCCTGCCCTGCATCTCCGCCGCCGGCCATGGCGCCGCCGGGAGAAGGCCTCCGCCTCCACCCCGACCAGGGGCGCCACCCTAGTCACTGCACGTCGACGCGCTGTCCATCTCCTCCCCAGCAGATTCCACACCCAGATCAGAAGATCTAGGGTTCGTCCAACCACCCGACCCTGCCCTGCATCTCCGCCGCCGGCCATGGCGCCGCCGGGAGAAGGCCTCCGCCTCCACCCCGACCAGGGGCGCCACCCTAGTCGCTGCACGTCGACGCGCCGTCCATCTCCTCCCCAGCAGATTCGGCGATCATCTCCGGCGTCCACCACCCCCAGGCCTCCTTCGGCGGCTGGGCCCGCCGCCGCGGCGATGGCCGGCGGCAGCGGCGGTGTGAGGAGGAGGCGGCGGAGGTTTGCTGGCGGCGCGGTGGTCGCCCCCGGTGTCGCCCTGGGGTGCGACGCGGGGGGGTTTTCTTTTCGCACGATCCCCCTATTCTGTCTACTGAACGCTAAGTAACAATGAATCACATACCTGTGTTTATATGTTTAGCCGAAGCGGCAGTAAAGCTATTGCTTCATGCAGGGTTGGCGACGGCTCTGTCCAAAAGTTCAAAGAAGACCACTGTTCCCAAGATATGCAGGTCACAAAATTGGAGAGTATCTCTGAACACCACTGTACCAAAGATCATTCCTTTTTGTGGCCGAGATGTTTTGTGAGCTTCCAGTTTACCCAAGAAAGAATTTTCTTTCTTTCTTTCAGCGGAGCCCAATATTCGGCTTGTCGTGTAGTGAGATATTCATTTGTGTTGCTGCAAAATTACCAATTACTAATGAAGTACCTTGACATTCCTATTGATGATATCTAAATCGACATTCAATCATCAGGAAAAGCCAAACAGAGTCGTGCATTAATTCAACGCTACTGTTTAAAATACACTATGTACTATTCCGGGATTGCGTAGAGCGTACACACGTCAACACCGCGCGCACAGATTTATGCAGTCGCATCCACTCCTTGGCAGCTTATATATGGACACTGTAATCCTGCCCCGCTGTATACATGCATGTTCAGTCGGCATTGCACCATTAGTATCACCGCTCTCGCTCTCAACTATCAAGTGGCACCAGATGCAGAGCTGCTAGCCAAAATGCCAACACGTTGTCGAGCGTGGCTAAGAGCGAAAGGGAAAAGATATATATACCGAGAACGTAGGGTGAAGCTGGGAAGGAAGATCGGCAGCGAACAGATAATTACAGGCCAAACTCAACTACAATCAAGTTAGTAAGTTTTTTTTGAATCACTTTATATGTTCTCAACTCTCAACCTTGTTAGTTAGACATCTGTCATCAAAGGGGTGTTAATTATTGGTCTCATATACATGCGTGATCAGCTCATCACCTACAAATTAGAAGAGTAGTTTAGTGCTGTCTCTGAAGTGATTTCATTTTGCAGGGTCACCCGATCGAACTGTTCAGACCATGGAAGCTGTAGAAGTAGAATCAAAAGGCTCGCATGACGCTGACGCCGATCGCCGGACGTCCAACAATGATCGCCGGAGCTCGTGGGGCTGCGCTTTCCTCCTCGGTAACATTTAGCCTTCTTTTTTTGTTCTGCGTACTGTGTGTCTGTGTCTCGTGTGTTAGCGTGTATGCTTAATGTTGGCCTGTTCGATGAACACGCCTCCACGGTGAGCAGTGAACAACTGCTTCCAGTGCACGTCCTACTTCGGCTTGTCGACGAACCTGGTAAACTACTTCAAGTTGGAGCTGCACGTCGGCAGCAAGTCCGCGGCCAACGGCGTCACCAACTGGATAGGCACCAGCTCCATCACCCCGCTCGCCGCCGCCTTCCTCGCCGACTCCTTCCTCGGCAGATACTGGACCATCACCCTTTTCCTTGTCTTCTCCGTCGCCGGATATGGGGTGGTGACGGCGAGCGCGTTGGCGGCGCTGCACAGCGCGGTGTTCTATGCCGGGCTGTACCTGGTGGCCCTCGGCTCCGCGCTGTCCCCGGTCATGGTGTCATTCGGGGCGGACCAGTTCGGGGACGACGAGTCCGAGCGCGGGCGGCAGAGCTCCTACTTCAACTGGTTCTACTTCACCATCAACGTGGGCTCGCTCGTCGGCGGCACCGTGCTGGTGTGGGTGCAGACTGCCCACGGCTGGCGGCTCGGCTACGGCATCCTGGCTGTGCTCAGCGTGTTCGCCGTCGCGCTGTTCCTGGCTGGCACGGGTGCGTACCATCGCCACCAACCCCCCGGGGGCAGCCCGCTCACCAGGATGGCGCAGGTGGTGATCGCCGCCGCCAGGAAGTGCGGCGTGGAGACCCCGGACACCGCGCTGCTGCACGAGTGCGACGGCGACGGCGGCATGTCCGCGATACAAGGGAGCCGTCGCCTCGCGCACACCGACCAATTCAGGTCAGTCATAGCATCCATTTGCACTGGTCCTTTTCTCCTCATTCACTAGTCGTAGACTCGTAGGCTCGTAGTCTACATCTGGTGCAGTTTGGGAGAATTATGGACCGAGCGCAACGCGAGAGTTTTCCGGCACAAGTCCACCCTCCGATCATCTTGGGGAGGATAAAGGAGGAGGCACAAACTTGGGTCAAAGCGGGTGCTAAGCATTTGGAGTTTATTCTACCGGGAGATTAATCCCCTATCTAGTCTTTTTGGTTTGGACCTTATGGTCGGTGATGTAAACAATGTTTAAGCCTCTAACTCCTTCTTAATTAATATATAGGGGCAAATCTTTTGCCTCATAAATTCAAAAAAAAAAAAACATCTGGTGCAGTTTTTCCTTTCGTTTATGATTGAGCTATGGTCCTATACTCCTATGGCAATATCAGTCAGTGGCGTATCGGCGTAAGGACTACCTGGACCGGACCTAACCTGCTTGCTTTGTGAAATCAGCCACGGTAAACATGCAAACCTTATTTTGGGTGTCAAATTTTATCCCATAGCAAAACCTGGGCTTTTGATTACGTGAAATGATGCTCCTGTATTCTGCGACAAAATTATACACGGAATTGGTGCGGCTGCATGGACTGAAGGAAAAAAATAACACATGCATCATGGTTCGAGCTCGTGGGCTGCAACTCCACACCGTCCTTAATATAAAATACAGACCAATATATAACTGCACCAGTTTTGTTTCATGTTTCCATATGCATCTAAACAAGACTTTGCATATTACAAAAGGAATATTATAAGGCTTTGTTTTGATAGTGTTTATTTTTTAAATTTTGTTTTTCCTTGGCCTTCTTTCTTGTTATTTTGTTGATTTTTTTTATATCTTTTCATTTCCATACTTGCACTTTTGTTTAGAGATGTGTAACTACCTTATCGTGAAAAACATAAGGAGAGTCATATATGCATTTTTCATGGTTTTCTGATTATTTATATATTGTACCTTTCGCCACAAGGTAGTTGCACATTTTAAAAAGAAATGTCCAACTACCTAATCAAGAAAAGTGCAACTAGGCTCCTCTACGTATTATACCATATCTTTTTTTCTTATTATTTATAGGTTGCATTGTTGTCCATATCATAGTCCAACTTTTCAAAAATGTGCCACTACCTTATCGAGAAAATGCAACCGGGGGTCCTCTATGTTTTTGTTTTTCATTTTTCCTTGCTATTATTTTTATGTATATTTGATGTTGTTTATTGTTTTTAAATTTATTTTTCTTATAATGCTATGAGTTAATTTTTTTCCAAGAAATGTGAAATTAGCAACGGGTTCTCGAAACGACCTACACATTTTTCTCACGAAACATGCAAGTAGCAACCACGATTTGATGTAGGTCCACTTATCTCAAGAAACATACAAGTAGCTGCTAGTTTCCGAAACGAGTCGAGTAGGAACCGAGTTTTAATGTGAGTTACATTTTTCTCAAGGAACATGCAACTAATAATCGGGTTTCGAGGTGACTTGCACTTTTTCTGATAAAACATGCAAGTAGCAAGCTGATTTCAATGCGAGTAGAAAAGTGCAACTCCAACAGGTTTTTTGAAATGAGTTCCAGTTTTCTCAAGAACATGTAAGTAGCAACCGTGTTTCCATGTGAAAACCACATTTTTCAAGAAACATGAAGGTAGCAATGAGTTACAGTTTTATTTAAAATCGTGCAAGTAGCAACGTTGTTTCGATGTGAGTTACACTTCTCTAAAAAAACAACCTAGTTTCAATGTGAAATGCCCTTTTCTCAAAACATTTGCAAGTCCAACTACTTTTCAAACGAGTTGCACCTTCTCGAGAAATGTGTAACTAACTTTCCGTTTCGATGAGAGTTATACTTTGCTAGGCAAACTTGCAGGTAGCAATCCGATTTCGATGTGGGTTGCACTTTTGTCACGAAATATTTAACTCCAACCATTTTTTGAAACTAGCTACAGATTTTTCTTGATAGACATGCAAGTTATATTCGGATTATGATGTGAGCTAACCTTTTCTCAGAAAACTTGCAAGTAACATTTTCTCACAAAACTAAAAGTATCAACCATTCTTTCTATGTGATTTGCACTTTTCTTAGAAACACATGAAAGTAGCAACCCACTTGGTTCGGCTGCTGCCCACCGACCATGACATGTGTTTCTTTTTGTTCGTTCTCTGCCCCTCTGTGCTCCCCCGCCATTTCCCTTCATCCTTGTACTGAGAAACCACACTACATACTGGCATGGCCATGATCTTGGTGGAGTTTTGAATCAGGAAATCTGTCGAGCCCAAGAAGAAAATGGACCAGTCGAAATGGGCTCAGGAGTAGCCGGACCTGGGTTGGAGGGACTCTGGCAGGCCGGAGTCACCGGCGAGTCTGATCCGGCGAACATGTGTTCCAGCACAAGGTTTGTTTTGCGAATTTTTGATGTTGCGTGAGTGTTTTTTCGAATGCTGCAAACTCGTGTGTGGTTGCTTGCGAAGACGTGAGTGAGCTTCTGCATTGATTTTGGGCATCTGCTACAATTCATGTCCCAACGCTACAAATGTTTTCGTGAATAGCTACAAATGTTGTCTTGCATGTTGCATACATGTGTTGACTTTGTCACGAATCGAGTTTGCTGTGATGGGTTGGAATTTGCTGCGACCAGTAGGGATTTGTTGCATAATCATATTGTTTTTGCTGTATAGGTGATTTCGAAATGCTGCCATGATTTTTGTACAGTTTTGACGCACCGTGAAAAAAAATGCTACGACGATACTATAATAGTAGCAAATTTTGCTACTGCAGGATAATAATATGCTATATTGATTGGACATACTAAATTTATCTTCTAAGTGAGATTAGACAGTGGGGGAGGCGGTTGTCTTTTGCTCCATATCACCGGGGACGTGCAGAACCTCCCATCACAAAACAAACTAGAAAAGTAGAAACCAACTTCCCTAAAAATAAATAGAAATCCAACGCTATATACGATTAATTGGATGAGACCTCCCAAAATCTCAGCCGACTAACGTGAAGGCACGACTGTCACAGTCCGGGGGTACCGTATGTACGTTCCATTTGAACTACTCCGTACATCTTATTGCACCAAAAGAAGTTTGTCGCAATGCACACACAGTCCGTTTCACATCATTTTCCTTCCTTTTGTTTTCATTCATGCATCCTGCTTTGAACCAGCAGTCACTTTTAATGCTGACGTACGCCGGCCATTTCATGCATCCTGATTGAATTTGGACATGCCTGTGATGCATTAGTCATGGCATATTTGACTAATTGACTATCACAAATCATGATCTCAAAAAAAAAAAAGACTATCACATATCTACATGGTGCAAGCAACATGTGCGATCTTACTACACATGATTTAAAACCATGCATGCATGTCAGCTCGATAAGCAAATTAATCTGACGCAATTTCCCGGGCGGACGATGTTAATCGACGATGACTTAGGTTTTTGGACAAGGCGGCTGTAGAGACGGCGGGCGACAAAAGGTGGTGCAGCCTGCGAGCCCGTGGCGGCTATGTACGGTGACGCAGGTGGAGGAACTCAAGTGTGTGCTGCGGATGCTTCCGGTATGGGCGTGCGGCATCATCTCCGCCGCCGCCTACACGCAGATGACGACAACTTTCATCCTCCAGGGCGATACACTGGACCCGCGCGTCGGCAGCTTCCGCGTACCCGCAGCAATGCTGTCTGTTTTCGACACCCTCAGTGTCATGATCTGGGTGCCGCTTTACGACCGCGCTGTTGTCCCGCTCGCGCGCCGCCTCACGGGGCACAGCCGCGGGTTCACGCAGCTCGCCCGCATTGGCGTAGGCTTTGTCGTCCTCACCTTCGCCATGCTGCTCGCCGGCGCGCTCGAGGTCGCCCGCCGGCGCGTCCTCGCGCGCCACGGCACGTTCGTCGGCGTGGACGGTACGGAGTACGTGCCGATGTCGATCTTCTGGCAGGTGCCGCAGTACGTGGTGGTGGGAGCGGTGTTCACGTTCATCGGACAGATGGAGTTCTTCTACGACCAGGCGCCGGACGCTATGCGGAGCGTTTGCTCGGGGCTTAATAACACGGCGTTCGCGCTGGGGAACTACGCGAGCTCGGCACTCGTGGCCGTCGTGGTGCGCACGACGGCGACAGGCGGGCGGCCAGGGTGGATCCCCGATGATATCAACGACGGCCACCTCGACTACTTCTTCTGGTTGCTGGCCGTGCTCTGTGTCGGCAACTTCGGTGCCTACCTGGTCATCGCACGATGGTACAACTATAAGAAGACAGTGGAATGAAGTAGGAAACCATCATACGTGTAAATTCCGAATGCGTGTCATGAACTCGTGGTTAGTAGTTCGTGGTCCTTCTCTAATGTAATGCAATCAAGAAGTTTCTATAAGAATTTTTGGTATCTTTGTAGGGAGGCGAGTACACAAGAAATTCTGCCATCTATGAATAAGGGGCATATACTCGAAGGGTGGAATGATACTTACTGAAGTTATGCAAAGCGTGTTTGTGATTTACAAGAAACTCTGGAATGACACAAGAAATTCTCCAAGCTATGCAATGTGATCTACAAAGTTTTCTCCAAAATGTTTGCTCTTTGGTTAAAATAGATACTCACTGAAGTTATGCAAAGCACGTTTGTTCCTGGGCGACTTAATGTGGCTTATGAGTGTGTCCATCTATCTAGTCTAGTATATACTAAAAGCAAAATGAGGAAGTTTTTCGAGACACTACGTTAATCCACATATGCTAGAAATATATAGTCCGTTGATTTTGTCTGTGACGGTTGAGATTAAAAGATGAAAAGGTTACGTACAATATTAATCGGGTACAAACGAGTTGTTTTCAGACGGTTGAGATTAAAAGATGAAAAGGTTACGTACAATATTAATCGGGTACAAACGAGTTGTTTTCAACACGTACAACAAACCATGCCCCGTTCCAATATTTTTAAAATAGAAAACTGAGAGCCAATATCTTTACGTGATAGAGTCCAGTCCGGACACAAAAGCTAACTCTAAAACGTACGTGTAACCTGATCGGCAATGAAAAAAATTGGGACAATTGCTCGATTCCAAAAAAAAAAAAAAAAACTGATCGGTCGGATCTGCTACTAGCTAAAGCACAAAAAAAACTATCCGATGTGCGTTTCAGGGACAATCGTACTATACTAGAACATTTTTTTGAATCTTCATTGTTGAATTAAGACCTAAACATGTTGGTAACCTGTAGATGTAGTATGATTTGCACGGAAAGCATATTGGAGTATATGATTTTGCAATCGAAAAAATATTTTGAAATATCAAAAAAAATTGGCGCATATTTCTCGACATTCTATGTGCGCACGTCAAGTTTCGTGAAAACCGATATTTTTATGGCATGTGTAAAAAAGACCAATTTCGTGAAAAGCATATTTTAGCTCCAAATTTTATTTATTTTACACACCGCACAAAAAATATCGATTTCCCGTGAGACGACTTTGTGAGCATACAGAACAACGACATGTACACGAGAATTTTTGTTCAATTTTTTTGACACCTCACAATAGATTTAATTAAAAACCGGGAGCATATGCTCCGGAATGTCAAAACGTCGCCCCCGATTTATACTATATCGGAATATCACATCTACTGTAATAAACTTCAGAAAGAGTATAAAAATGGTTTTGGCATGCGTAGTGGTGCCAAGGACACACCCTGACAAGTGTCCGACCATCTCAGTACCAAAAACACAAAGAATTAGACGGATACAACATGCTTGTATTTCGTACGACACGATATCTACCACCAAGACATTGTCGTTAAGAATGTACATACCATACATATGGAGTCGGAGCTTAGTGTAAGTTAGGTGAGGCCACCACACTCAGCTTTGGACTAAGTTGAGAAGAAAATTTCTGGAACAGGCTTAGAAGGGAAGATTTAGCATTTTAATTTCCCTCCCTATAAAGCACAATTATATTATCTTTCATCCTCTTGGTAATTTATGTCAAGCTCCGGCACTGCAGAAGTAAACTACACTCTATAGATTGACTAGGGCCTCCCTCAGTGAAAAGGTAAAAGGATAGAGAGCAGGTTCATGGCGATAGAATTCTAAACTCAAGGAGATGGTTAGGATCCTTAATGGGTAATTTGTCTCTCCGTACATCTTATTTTCACAAACATAAGAAAAATAACAACCTTACAAGCTCCAATGACTTTACAAAATTATCAAAGCATACTTTTCTTATATCATACGTTGGTCTAAAACAGAGGTATCACGTTGATCGACATCATCCAAATTATCGTGGTAGTTAGATTAAAATAAACGGCTTGGATTTAAGAAATTAGTAGTCACGTAACCAGTCGACAAAATTTATCTCTAAAAGAGGGGCATTACGTTCATACACATCATCCAAACTATCGTGATAATTAGATCTAAAATAAACAACTTGAATTACTTAATAAAAGTCAACACAAACTTCCTTGCGTGTGCCAAAAAACAACCGTGTATTCCATCTTCCCTGACAGAATTATGGTAGTTGAAATGAAATGTGCCTAAATATGCCATAAATTTGGCTGTGATTTAGGCAGAGCAAACAAGCCATAAGTCACGTAGCTACAAGTCATGTGTAGCTATCCCAAAATATTTGTTCCTAGCACGCCCCATGCAAAACACATGTTAATAAAAAGACCTCGCCACGTACGCTCTGCGCGCCGAACATGGATATGGAAAACTTCTTATGACGAGTAGAGGGGAGCATGAATTGGTCCTTTTTAGTGCTTCGTATGTGTTGCACTTGCACTTTTCAAAAAAGAATTACACACGCTACTAGCAAGGCAAGCACATGCTGGACTACAACTGCAAATTGGTATATACATGGGAACATGACTGATTATATGGAAAAAAAATCGAGGATGGACTATGTTACTTTTTACTATAAGTAGTGAATCATATAAAGAATCTCCACAATTATATTTTCACATAAATGCTCTATTCGAGTGTGCATCCACATTTTATTTTCTTAACAATAATCTATCTTTATTGATCCATTAAAAATATTTGATACATGAAAAACCAAAACGAAGGAGAACACAAAGGCTTTAAGAGCATATAGTTTGCCAGAAAAACGGTACATTGTCTTCTGTTGTCATAGATAATTTCATTGCAAATATAATGTGCTTAGTACATCCATATATCGCAAGGTGCACCTAGAAGATGTTTAAAATTAGCAACAACAAATATGTCTAACACTACTATAAGTCATTATTGACGAATTGCAAACCAAAGGCATAAAAAATTGTGCATGGTTCCGGGGATAACTTTAAATGGTCCTAGCAGGTCTTGAGTCGTGTCTCGGGTGGTTATTTGGATATCTGTTGATGAAACATCAGATGTTGATAGTATCTCTGTAATAGAAAATATTAATGTGGTTTAATACTATACCATACGATTGTATATATTTCATATCATCCATGGTTCTCAACTAAGTTAAATATTTTCTAAAAAATCAAATAGGTATTGGTTTACTGAAATAAAATCCGTGGACATGTTCAATATGGTGAATATGATGCCCTTGCAAATTTTTATAGTGTTCCCATAAATAATTGTTACCCAAAACATAACAATAGTTGATTCCTTTTTACATCGCTAACCCGTGCAGGTGCACGGACTAGGGTGACATGGTGTTTTGGGGAATTTAGTATAATAATTCGCGCATAGATTAAAATGAACCATATAAAAACGGTGATATTATCTTAAAAACAAACAAATCTAGACCTTTCTATGGTGAATGTATTTTATATAATGTAATCAAATCCCATTTGATGATGTCAAATACACTTTTCTACATTCGATGGTTTGTAATTATTTATGATTTAAGCGAGCAAATAATATCATTTAGAAATTAGTATGTTCAACGTCTCTAGGACCATTTCTGGACACATTGAGTGGGCTTAAGATGATTCTCTCGCATTTGCGAGGGCCACCTGGCTAGTTCTATTAAGAACAAGAGACCGGGTATGACTTGGGGTGTGCTGTGAAATTGGACATGCATAAAACTTATGATCGGGTTGGATGGGTTTCTTAAAAAATATGATGAGAAGATTAGATTTTGAAGAAAAATGGATATTTTTTTATGATTGTTTGTGTTACCTCGGTGAGATACCAAGTGAGCTTCAATTCTTAGCAGACCGGATATTTACTCCTACCAGAGGTCCTCTAAGACCTATGCTTTTTTAAATCTTAACATAACGCGTACTCTACGATATATGTTTTTGTAACATAACATGATTTTCACGTAGAAGATGACTAAAACTATCTGTAGAATTTTGTCCGGATATAGTAAGTCACGAATTAATCTTTCAAATAACTATAAAACACTCGAACTCATGAATAAAGATTAGGACCACTGATCCAAATTAATAAATAAAGTATGATTTTTTCATTATTTATGCGAAAAGGTTTAGCGCTCTATTAAGAATTATCCGCAATAAAAAGAAGGCCCAAGTATAGGTTCTTAGAACACGTAGCGACGAATATAAGCACTAGAGCGAGCCGAAGACGCGCCGTCGTCGTCCGCACCCCATCATCGGAGTTGGAAAAATCTTATCGTAGTAGAGCTTGTTTTAATATAAAGACGAGATTAAGACCCAAAATCGGCAGATTTAACCCGCACCATACCAACGAACATGAAATGACAAGATTCCAAGAGATTCGCCATACACACGACTCCATGCGCCCTCTGTCGATGCAAAGTTGCACCACTGGAATATCGAACTTTACAAAGACAAGGTTATTTTTTTAAGACATAGACACACATCCCAAACACAAAATAAACGGTAGTGATAAGCCTTGGACACGCACAGAGCATTAGAAAAACTGGGCCGTCTATGTGCCATGGAGAAACGCCCACGGACAGGAATGGACGCAAACATTTCGGCGCAGCGCAGTCTGCACAGAGATTCAACACACACGGCTGGAAGTTGGAAGTTGTGTCGATGAATGTATTTTCTACACTAGCAGTTAAATTGGATAATGCGTTCCCTTGAAAATTAAAACACTCAAACAATAAATATTTTACAATAAACCTCTGGAGATTTAATTTTAGATAAAAGGCAATAATGTCCAGCTTTGAATTAACAAAGCTCGGAATTTTACAACGGCAATTACAAACGAAACAAGGTGTTGAGGAGAACCTCAAACAAAGCAGACCAAGGACAAGCTAAAATAAAAAGGGGATACACTACGCCGAGCGCCAAATTCTTGCATAAAACGGCAAGCCAAGAGGAAGGATCGGACCACCAACGAAGACACCACCACAACTAGCACAGAGCTTGACATCGGAGAAGAAAGCAGAAGACGAAAGACCAGAGCCTCCAGCAGACATCGAGCACGAAGAAGAGGATGCCGTGCATCACAATGCCGAACGGAGACCACAACATCGACAGCGGCGAGCACCAATCCCTTTGTAGAACGGCCATCACCTGAGGAGCGGGATCGGACAACACCGACAGCGGCGAGCACCAAACCCTTTCAAAATTCTATCCTTTTTCTGAAGAAGTACTATTTTTTTGTGTTATAGGGTGCTTTTGTTGGATAATTAGGCAATAATTTCATGATTACACTAGTACAGAACGACACATCGGATACCCCTCTATGACACCGGCAAGAGTTAGGCGACGGAAGAATGAGTTCCGAAGCGCGCGCGCTAGTCGGTCGATGGGCCCGACACAATGGTAACGGAGGCGGAAAACAGCTCCGTTGCTCATATATGGGCAACGGAGGAAATAATATCTCCGTTGCTTATATGACCACATCAGAAACGGAGATCGGTCTATCTCTGTTTCCCATGTGAAGACCCATTAAGCGGTGCCGGTATTAATATCTCCCACTCCAGTGTATCTCACTCTCATTCTCACTCTCCCCGGTTCCTAACCCTAGACGCACACGCTCTCCTCCTACTTCACCCATCGATGACGAACCCCTCCGGCGCCGATGGAAGTCAGGATGGAGCATCTTCCTCCTCCCACCCTCCAAGGCGCAGCCCGGATCTCCCCTACAACTGGGGCGAGATCCCCGGCGACCGCGGTCGCCAGTTCATTCGGAACCGTCAAATCCCATCCGGATCCACGGCGGCGGCGGCGGCCACCGACGCCCGGATCTCGTCCTCCTCGGACGATAAGGACGAGGATCTGGAGGTCGGTCTCCTCCTCTCTCGCGCCGCCTTTGAGCGCGAGCGCGCCGACGGTGTAATTCGGGCGTCTGCGATGCAGAGAGCTATCCGCATCTCGGCCGCCGAGCACGCGATAGAAGCCACCGAGGAGGCGTTGTTCCAGACGCAGCTCCGGGCGGCCATAGACTGCTCTCTTCTCCCTGGCCAGGGCCCTGGGCCCGATGCGGCGGCGGCAGCGGTGGCGGCGGCGGAGGAGAAGGAGGAGGAGGAGGAGGAGGAGGAGGAGGAGGAGGAGGAGGAGGAGGAGGGGGACGCTCCGGTGTTCGAGCAGGATGAGGTCTCCTCTGACGTCTCCTCTGGCAGTGGCTCCGGCGCTGACGCCTGGGACGCAATCCGCGACGGAAAGCGACCCCGCCTCGCCTAAGGTAAATGACCGCTCTTTTTACTATGTATTTACTCTGTTAGAGTATTTATTTAGCTCCGTTTGCTCTGTTTTGTAGCTCTTTTTAGCTATGTATTTGCTCTGTTAGCTACTTAATTATTTATATCGATTTGCTCTGTTAGTTAGCTCTGTTCAGCTATGTATTTGCTCTGTTAGAGTATTTATTTAGCTTGGTTTGCTCTGTTTTGTAGCACTGTTTAGCTATGTATTTGCTCTGTTAGCTACTTAATTATTTAGGTCGGTTTGCTCTGTTAGTTAGATCGGTTTAGCTATGTATTTGCTATATTAGCTACTTATTTAGCTCGGTTTGCTCTGTTAGTTAGTTCTGTTCAGCTATGTATTTGCTATGTTAGCTACTTATTTAGCTCCGTTTGCTCTGTTTTGTAGCTCTTTTTAGCTATGTATTTGCTCTGTTAGCTACTTAATTATGTAGGTCGGTTTGTTCTGTTAGTTAGTTCTGTTCAGCTATGTATTTGTTCTGTTAGAGTATTTATTTAGCTCTGTTTGATCTGTTTTGTAGCTCTGTTTAGCTATGTATTTGTTCTGTTAGCTACTTAATTATTTCGATCGGTTTGCTCTGTTAGTTAGCTCTGTTTAGCTATGTATTTGCTATATTAGCTACTTATTTAGCTCGATTTGCTCTGTTAGTTAGCTCTGTTCAGCTATGTATTTGCTATGTTAGCTACTTATTTAGCTCCGTTTGCTCTGTTAGCTGCTTATCCCACTATATTTTGCTTTGTTTACTGCTTATTGGCTCTGTTTATTAGCTTTGTTTGCTGTTTTTAACAAAGAATATTCGTTGTGTCAAGGGCTTGGTGGATGCTTGGTGACGATGCTGCTGCCGTGAAGACCTAGGAGCGGGGCTCCATACAGCGCCGTCACCAGGAGCAGTACATTTTGCGCAGCAGGATGAAGACAGTAGATATTCATTTGGCGGCCGTGAAGACATAGGAGCAAAACTCCAGCCACGCGCAGTGATGAACTTTTGTAAAGCAGGGCGTACAGGAATACGGTGACGACCGGGCGGCCGTCTAGTCGCATGGAGCGGGGCTCGATCGACGGCACAGCCCGTCACCGTGTTTTTTTTTGTTTTCCTGTAACCCTTATTAGAAACGGTGATTTGAAAAACTCCGTGTCTAATCTGAAACGTATCAGTGACGATCAAATATAACAACCGTTGCCCATGTTAGGGGCAACGGTTTATCACCTCCGTTGCCATTGAGCTCTTTACATCAGTGACAGGGCCGGGGACACGGACCCTTTCTCCGTTGCCGATGGGTTTTTTGGCCCGTTTCCGATGTGTCGTTCTGTACTAGTGTTAATTACAAAATATTAAACATGACAACGTCAGCTATTAACATGTAAACATCGAACATAATAGACGTACTAATCAATATAAACGGTAGCAACATATACGCAAACACATCCATAGTAAAACTGTAGTTTGGAATATGTCGCATGTACCGAACATTTGTACAGGAAGTAGCAATCGATGAAGATAAGGTCACCGTGTCCAAAGGAGTGGTGATGTTGTTGACGACGACGTTGGTGAAGATAGTTCGTAGTAGATGGCGGTACGCACCGCCTGATTTGGACGGAAGATGACCCGTGATAAACGCGGCGAGCACTCGTGCGAGGCGCTTTCAAAAATTTAATTCGCTCTCCTGTACAGTATCATAAGAGCGACTTGTTCTGTATACCTGCTTTTCCGAGCGCCGGTGCACGCCGGCGCTCGGGATGGACAACGTGTGCCATTTAAAATTTCAGAAAATTGTTTTTGGGCCGTAAATGGGCCCAATTCTAACAGCTTTGGCACCTGGGTGCACCCGTGTATTTTCATTCAGGCCGTCCTCTATGTGGACGGAGATATGATATTTCATAAAGTTTTGGCTATTGGGTACACTATCCCGAGATGGGATTAGATTCCCATGTAGGCGAGTACCCCATGTAGGCTAGTACATTCGAGAAAGAAAGATGATTTTGCTAAATGTTGTGTCGAGGCGCGCATATTTTCTACTGAGGATGACATGGATTATGCGGACCCAGCTGGTGGTATGTACTCCCTCCGTTCCAAATTGTAAGATGTTTTGGTTATTTTTTATGTGGACTAAATACGAACTGAAATGAGTTAACCAACATACTAAAATAAGTTTAGATACGTCTGAATTAAGAAAAAACTAAACATAGCGACAAGGCGTTTTGGCTCCCGGGTCTCGACCTTCTTACATATGTCATCAGCGAATAGTTACCAATGAGTGCTAATCAACCACATGTCGTGATCAGCAGCAAGTTAATGTAGTGCTGTCTCTGAAATGGTTTCAATTGCTCTGCATGATCCCGTGAAAATTTCATCCAAATTGTGCTCATACTTCAGACTATGGAGGCACTAGAAGTAGAATCTAAAGGCTCCCATGCCGGCGACGAAGATCGCCGGACGTCCACCGGTGATCGCAGGAATTCGTGGGGCTGCGCTTTCCTCCTCGGTAACACTTTGCAGAATGCAAACTGCTTCCTTTAACTGTTCCGTTTCCTACTGTCATGCGTAAGCTTAATGCTTGCCTGTCCGATCATGCAGTGAACAACTGCTTCCAGTACACCGCCTACTTCGGCTTGTCGACGAACCTGGTGAACTACCTGAAAGTCGAGCTGCACGCCGACAGCAAGTCCGCGGCCAACAGCATCACCAACTGGGTGGGCACCAGTGCCATCACGCCGCTCGCCGCCGCCTTCCTCGCTGACTCCTTTCTCTGCAGATACTGGACCATCATCCTCTGCCTCGTCATCTCCGTTGCGGTACGTGTCTACGTCCAAATCGTCGCCGAGCATGACCGTACTAGCTCCGGCGAAGACAGCAACGGCACATGTACAAGCGCGCGCCGCCGTCGATCGCCTTGACCGTGCGGCCAGCGAGTCCGTGGCAGCTGTGCACGGTGACGCAGGTGGAGGAGCTCAAGTGCGTGCTGCGGATCATCTTTGCCGCCGCCTATACACAAATGTCCACCACCTTCATCCTCCAGGGCGACACGATGGACCCGCACATTGGCAGCTTCCGAATCCCCGCCGCCGTGCTCTCCGTCGTCGGCACCCTCAGCGTCATGTTCTGGGTGCCGCTCTACGACCGCGCCGTCGTCCCGCTCGCGCGCCGTCTCACGGGCTACCATCGCGGGTTCACGCAGCTGGCCCGCATTGGCATCGGCTTCGTCGTCCTCACCCTCGCCATGCTCCTCGCCGCCGGCCGCCGCGCTCGAGATCGCCTAGCGTACGTCGGTACGGACGGCACGAGATATGTGCCATTGTTGATCTTCTGGCAGGTGCCGCAATATGTGGTGGTGGGCGCTGCGGAGGTGTTCACATTAATTGGCCAGATGGAGTTCTTCTACGACCAGGCACGGACGCCATGCGGAGCGTTTGCTCGGGCCTTGCCAAAGCGGCGTTCGCGCTGAGCAACTACGCGAGCTCTGCGCTCGTGGCTGTCGTGGTGCTTGGCACGGCCAGGGGTGGGAATCCTGGGTGGATTCCCGACGACATCAACGACGGCCACCTCGACTACTTCTTCTGGTTGCTCGCCATGCTCTGCGTCGGCAACTTCGGCGCCTACTTGGCGGTCGCACGGTGGTACAACTACAAGAAGACAGTGGACTAACTTAATAGAGTCTTGAGATCACCGTGCGTAAGTGTAAACTAGGGATATTAGCGCGGCAATGCCGCGCGTGTGTTTGATGAATTTCAAGTATGTCTATAAAAGAATATGTGGAATGTAAATATTATTTGAATTTGGAAAAGTTTGTGCTTAGAGGAATGGTTGGATTTCGAGTATGATTCGTATTGAAATGTATTTGAATTCGTATTCTTTTGATGTGTATAAAATGATTAGATTTGGAAGGTACTTGAAATTCTGAAATTTTTAAATGTGAATTTTGAGTTGAAATGTTCAAATAGATTATAGAAAATGAGCAATTTGGAATTTATTCAAATTTTAATTCTTTTATTGTTTACCAAATGAGCAGGTTTGATAGTTATATGACATTTTGGAATATTCGAATTTGTAATTTGAGTAGGAATGCTCAAATAGGAATGGTCTTTCCATATAGTTAACATTTGAGTTGTTGGAACTTATTTGTTTTTTTGTGGAAAATAGTTAATAATTTTGCTTCTTTAGCATGTTAGTATATTTCTTATATTTTGTTGATTATGTACATATATAATTAGTAATTGATTTGAATTGAAATTATATGTTTGTGGTCTGTTGTAAATCTTTAAATGAAATTCAATAATGTTGAGTCAAATATGATTGTAAAAAAATATTGGAATATGAATATTATTTGAATTTGTAAAAGTTTGCGCTCAGAGGAATGTTGAGATTTCAAAAATGGTCTGTATTGGAATGTACTCATATTTGTATTCTTTTAATGTGTACAAAGTGATCAGATTTGGAAAGTATTTGAAATTTTGAAATATCTAAATGCGAATTTTGAGTTGAAATGTTCAAATAGATTTTAGGAACTGATCAGTTTGGAATTTACTTAAATTTATATGGGATTTGATCGTATGATATAAATAGCGAATGTTTGTTTTGTGGTCATGTTGATATGGTTGTCATATTTGATTTTTTTTTTATGTCTATTAAATGCTCAGATTTGAAATGCATATGAAATTTTAGAATATTGAAATTTGGAAGTTGATCATACGCCATAAATAGTCGATGTTTATTTTTGTGTTCATGTTGATATATCTGCTATATTTTTTCCAACGGATAGACTTGAAGTTATTATTGTAGTTCACATTTCACATTTCTTTTATCTTTTTCTTTTGCCTAAATAATACTCCACATATTTGTTTTTTTAGACAGATGAATTCGTTGTTATAAATTACTGTCGTGTCATTGTGAGAATAGCTGTTCTGATTAAGTTTTGAATGGAAATTTTATTTTACAGGTTCAACGTAAAATATATTTGTGAATGACTTGAATAATATATTCGGGGAAAGCTGATAGAATATATCTGTACTGAATTAGAATTTGTTGTGCTGATTATGCACGAATATTCAGCAGTTTGAAATGTTTTTCCGCAAGCTCCATAATTTGTATAAAAAAGTCATAAGCTCCATAATTTATATAGGAAGTTGTATTAGTTTTGTTAATTTTTTTTAAAAAAATTCTGCAACATTATTTTATGTTGTTGGGGGGGGGGGGGGGGGTGGAATATCTGTTGTTAGAAAATCCAACAAATCTTGTTTGGAATTTTAAAAGTAATTGAAATTTGTCAAAAAAAAATTTGGGAGGAAGAATTATTTGTTTCTTTTTTTTGTGCATTTTGTATGTATGGTTTGCAATAGTTTAGTTAGTAAATTAGTAGGTTTTAGTTATTGTGGAATTTTGAAGTCTATGTTAGAACTAAGAAAGAAATTTAATATTTTGGAGGGGATTTTTTTTTTGAGGAAATACATTTTGTGTGCCTTTTTTTTATGAGTGGTGTAACAACCCAAAGTGAGAACCTGAAAACCTGTATAAAATTTTCACTTTTGCTTAGTACCTGCATCATAGCATCATGGCATTCATCTCAAATTGCTAAACAAAATTAAAATATGTGGGAACAAGAACACACCTAAATCCTTTTCCGTGCAACTCAAATGTGGTTGCTGTCTGATAAACACAACTACAAATACCCATCCATATCTATCAAGGAGGTTCCAAGTGTTCACAATGTTATTTTTGCACTTGCACCAAATTTGTTAAATAGCAACCTTTGGAAATTGAGCAAAAAGTCCTAATCCAACACTATGACCAATTGTTGTCAAAAACATTTGATTTGGAGTTGCCAAAATTTGTGGAGCTTCTATCTTATATTAGGAGGCTACCAGAATTTTGTCATATTTTTATAACATAGTTAAATGCCTCAATTTAATCTGGAAAATGCTTCTGGTTTTGAATTTAAACTAGAAAGGACTTAACTGTGATAGCAGCAAATCTCCCAGGGGGTTATCGGCAAAATGCCGTCGTCTCTCTCCTCTCCTCTGTAGCGACCGGAGGAACTCGAGCCGCACCAGGTCGTCGACCTCGCTCGCGTGCCAGCCGCGCCCTGGCCGCTGCCCTGCCCTTCCCTGCACGAGGAGCTCGCCCCCACGAGGCCCCCACTTGCTCCTTCCCTCACTCGCTCGCCCTTCCCGTCCCTGCTCCCCTTTTCTTCTACCCACGGACCGCCATGGCCGCCGCCATTGCCGCGTTCGTCGCCGCCACTTGAGAGGCCCGAAGCAAATCGACGGACACCAGCGGCTCCGCCGCGTCGCCAGCTCCGTCCACGCCGCAGGAATCGAGCCCTAAGGCCGTAGAACGCAGCCGCCGTCCATCTCCTCGCCGCGGCCGTCCGCCGCTCCGCCGCTTGATTCCGGCGCCGTCGAGCCACCTCCGGCCTCGTCGAGCCTCCGTACGCGCTCGTGGTGAGTCCCTGCACCTCTCCGTGCCCTTCCCCCTCCCTCTCAAGCCCTAGCTCGCCGTAGCCACACGCCACCGTCGTCGGAGTCCATCGCCGTGCCCGTGCGTGGCTGCTCTTTTTTCTCTGTTCGAGTTTTTCTTTTCCAACCGGAGATTCCGGCCCAACTCCGGGGTGACTCCGGCCCGCGTCCAGTGACTGCCGTAATGGGCTGAGATTTTGCTGGACCGGAAACTCCGGCCCATGATCACTGCTGAACCGGAAACTCCGGCCTGGACAGAAAAAAATGCAAAGTTTTTTTTTTCCCTCTCGATAGCACATGTCCCCGCTCCCCCTCCCGCGTGTAGAGTATCGAACTCGATGATTCCAGTATACCATCCCCTCCCGAGTCGGGTACTCAAATTATTTCATCGTTGGAATTAATTAATTAAAAGAATAATTTAAAAAGGAGGAAATTCTAAAATTAATAACTTTTCACCGGGACCTCAGAAAAATGTGTTCGTTATATCAAAATGCTCAGAACAACATGAGTGATCCAAAATCTTCATCGTCATGCATCATCGATCACAATTACAATAATGTGCTCTAGTAGTAATGTTACTCATTAAGTTTTAATATGGGGTTTATTCCAAATAATGCACTAAATATAACGGGGACCCCATTTAACTTGTTGATCTGTTCAATGCCTTTAGGTTGCATTTAAAATGTCATATCATCATCCTTGTATGCATTGCACAATTGCCATGTGTTGATTGCTCTTCCGGTGTTTCTTTTTGTGCATCGGTAGATCAAGGAGGTGAAGTGCCACCCCCGTCTTGTGACGATCCGTACTACCAGCCGTATCATCAAGGCAAGCGTAATCCCCCCTCTGAGCATATCTTATCCTATGTTTCCGCAAATATTTTCTCCACTATAATATTGCATGCGGTTCTAAATGTCAACTTTTGTCGGATTAGAGTATCCTATAGTTGCATTAATTTCCCTATGCCAATATCTGTTTCCCCTCCTATTATCCATAGGTTTGTGTTGTTGGCCTGAGATACTAAACTATGCTATGTGATGCTTAGCCATGCCTAGTTATATGCATAGCTGTACGATGGATATATGTGTTGTTGGAAACAGGTGTGAAATGTGGAGATGATGGTGGAGAAATGTGGTGACAGGTGATAAGATGCTAAAAGGTGGGGATGAGAGGCCACTGTGGTTGTGGTGCTTTGTCTCGTTCTCGCCGCCTAGGTGCGAGTTCTTTACCTCCCGAACCAAGACTGAGCGTGCAACCATGCGTGAGGCCTATGCATTGCAGGAACCCTCATAGACTAAATAACTCGAGCGGGGCTAGCCAGGGTCCTCTAGTTCGGGCTTCCATTTGCGCGTGCGTGATGATGGTGGTATGAACTGGATGAGGATGGTGGTGTTAGGAAAATGAGTGGCTGTGGGGCGGGGTGTTGTGATCCTGGCAGTCCTACCGCCACTGATGATCCTGGAAAGTCCTTAACGAGGGAGAAGTCGACACCGTCCCACCCAGCCGGCTTTCCAAGGAAGAGAGCTAATGCGCAGGTAATGGGCCGGACGGTACGCGTGGCAAACATTTGTACACCCCTGCAGGGTTAAATCTTTTCGAAAAGCCGTGTCCACGGTTAAGGACAACTTGGGAAAGGACGATAAGATCATAGAATAACTTTAACGGAATGATTAAAAACTGGGTACTAGAGGTACCACTCAAGATTGTAAGGTGAGCTTCCTCGAGGGTGATTCGGGGAGGTGCCTTGTGAAACAGGTACAATGGTTGATGATGAGTAAGGTGATGAAAGAAAGAGTACTTCTTACCTCTTTTGAAAATATTCTGAATAGTCGATGCCTTGAGTTATGTTTTCATAAATAAAATCAGCTTTATGCAAAACAGCCATATAACTTTGAAAGCCTCATCGAGCTAATGCTCTATATATAATCTTGCGAGTTCGTCGAACTCAACGTCGTTTGTTTTGTTTCAGAGGAGGACTTCACCGACCTCGAAGGTGGGTTCTTTGTGGACGTCGACGAGTAGTCTGGGGTTCCCAGGTGGCAGCTTGGGACATCCTGGAACAGCTGGCGTTGTGATGTTTATCTGTAGGCCTCTTAGGCCATATTTGGTTCTTGTTGTTTAGAACAACCTATTTGCTTCCGCTTGATGTAATGTTGGGTCTGTGACCTCTGGTTGTCATTTGCTATCTTTCTCTATATAAGAGTTGAACTATATGATTTGTGTCGTAGAGTCTGTGATGTGCCAGTTGTTCCACAAGTCTTGGTCTCTCTATTATGCATTGAGGGTTGTGCCTGTGTTAAGGCATCAATCGGGGTGTTGCGTTGCCGATGATCCATTCCGAGCAACGCCTGCCAAAGGTTTTGGCCGGGGATTGGTAAACCCGTAACCTCCGGTTGTATCGCTTAACCGGTGACACACAGCATCACTGTATAACAGTCAGGTCAGGGCGCCACAAGTTGGTATCAGAGCAGTACTGCCTGTAGGAAACCCTTCTACTGGTCGATGTTGAGTCTAGTGTTTGTGAAAATATTTTAACCTAAAAATGAGTTGTGAAAACCATCTTAGGATTCTTTTTACTCCTTATCTGGTTACCCTCTAATCTCGGAGCAATCTTACCTCGATTTGATTAAAGGTTTTACTTCTCACCTGTTACTTCAAAATGATTAGAAACGGGGTGGGTTCGACCTTTAGTGTTATGTGTCACGTTGCTCCCGCTGCGTTGCAATCCCAAATCAACTCAGATGTTTCTACCGAGTTTAATCTTTGATCCTTTCTTTGGGTTTTAACCCAGGACTTGAACATAAGGTCCCGGATTGTGCCAACTAGAGTGTGTTAAGTTGTGATTTCTTAACTCTCACTAGTAGCACATGATGCTGATCTTTGACCCAAGTTCTATCTTGTTGTTTTCCTTCTCGCAAAGTATTATCGTCCCTAGTCTGTGTACTTGAGTAGACGCTAATGCTATTGTTCGACCATTCGGAGAAAGATACTAACTGTGTCATTGTCAAATCTCCAGAATGGCTCGAGGAGGTCGTGGAGGCCGTGGTGGTCGCGGTAACCACAATGATGATGAGGATGATCTGCCGCCACCACCCTCGATGGCTGAGGTCTTGATGGCCATTGAGGAGAACCGTGGGCGCAATGAGCGCTTGCTGGAACAGTTGGTGCAGCAGAATGCACGGAGGAACGAGTGCAACACTCTCACTGAGTTCCTGCGCTCCAGCCACCCACTTTGCTGATGCTAAGGAGCCACTGGAAGCTGATGATTGGCTTCGTGCTTTGGAGCGCAAGTTCTCCGCGCTGCATGTCCATTGGCGGAGCAAGTCAACTTTGCCACCTACCTCTTGGTTGGTGCTGCTGGCTGTTGGTGGGAAAGCCATGTGGCTTTGTTTCCAGCCAACCATGTCTTCACCTGGGCTGAATTCCGCACTGCCTTCCGAGCGGAGTACATTCCCCAGCCTATCATGGACTTGAAGAGGAGGGAGTTCCTGGATTTGCAACAGGGACGGATGGACCTCCGCACTTATGGTCGTGAGTTCAACCATCTTCTCGTTACGCCCCAAGGGACGTGACCAATGATGCTGACAAGCAAGAGCTGTTCCGCAAGGGTCTGAATCCGCAGCTCCGCTATGAGCTATTGCCCTTCAGGTTCCAGACCTATCAGGAGCTGTTCAACCAGGCTTTACTCTTGAGCAAGGAAGAAAGGAACTTGAAGCTTCCAAGAGGCCCGCACATGGGGATCACCAGAGTTCCTCGGGTTCTGAGAGCAAGAAGCGCAGGGTGTTTGTCCCTACAGCGCCGTACCTCGTGCTCCCTTCATGCCGAGAGCAGCAGGATATAGGCCACCTCCTCCGCGTCCCACTACTTCGACACTTGGGATAGGCGGGAGTGGGTACCGTCCTATGCTACCTGCTCCACCTGGACTCACTTGCTACACCTGTGGCCAGGCTGGTCACTACTCCAGGGAGTGCCCCCAGAAGGCACCTCTCGCGATAACTCCTGCACGAGCCCCTGCCACTCCAACTGGCAAGGCTGGACCTATTGTGCGTGGTCGCCTGAACCACGTCTCTGCTGAAGAAGCTGAAGAGGACCCCGGCGTTCTCATGGGTGAGTTACGAATCAACGGCAATACAGCTACAGTTTTGTTTGACTCTGGAGCATCGCATTCATTCATATCCATAGCTTTGCAAAAGACCACAAAATACCGTTCGAGAAAATGGGCCATCCCTTGGTGATTGCCACTCCTGGCTCCAAATGGCAAACCGATGGGGTTACTCCTGAGGTCAGATTAATATAGGTTCCTTGTCCTTTCCTTATGCCTTGGTGCTCTGAAGTCCAAAGGCATTGATGTCATACTGGGCATGAACTGGCTAACCAAATATCAGGCTAATCTCGACTGTGCCGCCAAGACCATTACCGTGACCGCTCCTTCCGGTGACATTGTGAAGTATTGGCCTGCAACATCAATACCTCCGTCCGCCGTCGTACCCCGCTCACCTGAGATTCTCCTTTGCTTTATGGAAGGCGAATCCCCTCCTGAAATCCAGGACATACACGTGGTGTGTGACTTCCCGGATGTGTTCCCGGAAGAGTTGCCTGGCATGCCTCCTGACCGAAGTGTGGAGTTTGTCATAGAGCTACTTCCCGGTACCGCTCCAATTTCCAAGAAGCCCTACCGTATGCCGGTGGAAGAGTTGGCTCTGTTGAAAGAGCAAATTGATCAGCTGTTAGCAAGGAGTTCATCCAGCCTAGCAGTTCACCTGGGGTTGTCCGGTACTCTTTGTCAAGAAGAGGGATTCTACCGTGCCTCGTCTAGTCTCTGACTATCGACCGTTGAATGCGGTGACAATCAAGAACAAGTATCCTATTCCTCGCATCAATGATCTGTTGGATCAGTTAGCTGGTGCAACGGTATTCTCCAAGATGGATCTGAGGTCAGGCTACCATCAGATAAAAATCAGAAAGGAGGATATTCCAAAGACGGCATTTGTTACTCGTTATGGCTCATATGAGTATACCGTCATGTCCTTTGGTCTCACAAATGCCCCGCTACTTTCATGAGGCTCATGAACTCTGTCTTCATGGATTATCTTGACAAGTTTGTCGTCATTTACATTGATGACATTCTCATCTATTCCAAAACCAATGAAGAGCATGAGGAACATCTTCGTTTGGTTCTGACAAGACTTCGAGAACACCGCCTCTATGCCAAGTTCTCCAAGTGTGAGTTTTGGTTGGATAATCTCATCTTCCTTGGTCATGTGATATCCGCTAATGGTGTGGCTGTCATTCCTGACAAGATTCAGTCCATTCTGGATTGGAAAACTCCAATGTCAGTCAAGGACATCGTAGCTTTCTCGGATTGGCGGGTTACTACCGCGATTCATCGAAGGTTTCTCCAAGATAGCCAAGGCCCTGACTGACCTTCTCAAGAAGGATAAAAGTTTGTATGGTCGGCCGAAGCTGAAGAGAGTTTCCAAACACTGAAAGCCAAACTCACTCCGCTCCTGTGCTTGTCCTGCCGGACACAAGCAAGGATTTCGTCGTCTTCTGTGACGCCTCTCTACAAGGCTTGGGTTGTGTATTGATGCAAGATGGCCATGTGGTGGCTATGCTTCTCGCCAACTTAAGCCGCATGAGCTCAACTACCCAACTCATGATCTAGAACTTGCCGCGGTGGTCTATGCTTTGAAGCAATGGAGACCATACCTGTTTGGTAACCGTTGCGAGATCTTCTCGGATCACAAGAGTCTGAAGTACCTCTTCACCCAGCCGGATTTAAATCTCAGGCAAAGGCGTTGGTTGGAGTTAATCACGGACTATAATGTGAGTCTGAACTATCAACCCGGCAAAGCAAACGTCGTGGCTGACGCGCTAAGTCGGAAGTCCTATTGCAACAATCTGATGATTGAGAGGCCCAACCTGCCCTCATGAAGAGTTTGCCCGTTTGAACCTGGAAATTGTTCCCTCCGGCTATCTTGCAAATCTGGAGATCAAATCTACTCTTGTAGACCAGATTAAGGATGCTCAAACTCGTGACAAGGGTATTCTCAAAATCAAGGAAACATTGCTAGGGAAGGCCAAATGTTTTCTGTCAATGAATCCGGAGTTGTTTATTTTGGTGACCGCTTGGTAGTGCCAAAGAAACGAAAATTGAGGGAGTTGATCCTCCAAGAAGCTCATGAATCTCCTCTCTCTATTCATCCCGGTAGTACCAAGATGTACCAAGACCTTCGACCACAATTTGGTGGACTCGTATGAAACGAGAAATTGCCAAGTATGTTGCTGAATGCGACACCTGTCGACGGGTAAAGGCTGAACATCAAAGACCTCCCGGTACTCTTCGCCCTATTGCAGTCCCGAGTGGAAATGGGATGAAATTGGTATGGACTTCATCACCGGGTTTCCCCGATCTCAAAAGGGCAACAATGCTATTGGGTAATCATTGATCGTCTTTCCAAGGTTGCTCACTTCCTACCAGTCCGTGATGATATACGGCAAGTCAACTTGCTGACTTATATTTGGCTCGTATTGTTCCATTGCATGGGGTCCCTCTGAGGATCATATCGGACCGTGGAAGTATCTTTGTCTCCAAGTTTTGGCAGAGTTTCCAAACTGCTATGGGGTCCCGTCTCAACTTCAGTACCGCCTACCATCCTCAAACTGATGGTCAGACCGAAAGAGTGAACCAAGTATTGGAAGACATGCTTCGGGCATGTGTGATCTCTTTTGGCAAGGGTTGGGAAAAGTATCTCCCTTTCGCGGAGTTCTCCTACAACAATAGCTATCAAGCTAGTCTGGGCATGGCTCCATTCGAGGCTCTATATGGAAGAAAATGCCGCACTCCTCTGAATTGGTCCGAGACCGGAGAGAGGCACTCTTTGGTCCTGATGTGATCAATGAAGCTGAGGAGAAGGTTCGAATCATAAGAGAGAATCTGAAGATTGCTCAGTCTAGGCAGAAGAGCTACTATGATAAGCACCATCAGGAAATTCACTATGAAATTGGTGATAAAGCTTATCTCCGTGTCTCTCCCCTTCGTGGCGTTCGCCGCTTCGGAATCAAAGGGAAATTGGCACCTCGCTATGTTGGTCCTTTCACCGTTCTAGAAAAGCGAGGAGATCTTTCTTATAAGTTGGAGTTACCGGTCAAATTCCCAAATGTACATGATGTGTTTCATGTCTCCCAACTTCGCCGGTGTTTTAAAGATCCTATCCATGGGGTCAATCATGAAGAGCTAGATCTACAAGAAGACCTCACTTATCGAGAGCATCCTATCCGTGTCTTGGATGAAGCCGAAAGAAAGACCCGGAACAAGACTACCAAGTTCCTCAAAGTTCAATGGTCACATCATTCCGAGGAAGAAGCAACTTGGGAACGAGAGTCTAGTCTTCGTGAGGAGTATCCCGACTTCTTTCGCAATCTTAGAATCTCGGGGAGATTCCTGTAAGGAGGGTAGAGTTGTAACAGCCCAAAGTGAGAACCTGAAAACCTGTATAAAATTTTCACTTTTGCTTAGTACATGCATCATAGCATCATGGCATTCATCTCAAATTGCTAAACAAAATTAAAATATGTGGGAACAAGAACACACCTAAATCCTTTTCCGTGCAACTCAAATGTGGTTGCTGTCTGATAAACACAACTACAAATACCCATCCATATCTATCAAGGAGGTTCCAAGTGTTCACAATGTTATTTTTGCACTTGCACCAAATTTGTTAAATAGCAACCTTTGGAAATTGAGCAAAAAGTCCTAATCCAACACTATGACCAATTGTTGTCAAAAACATTTGATTTGGAGTTGCCAAAATTTGTGGAGCTTCTATCTTATATTAGGAGGCTACCAGAATTTTGTCATACTTTTATAACATATTTAAATGCCTCAATTTAATCTGGAAAATGCTTCTGGTTTTGAATTTAAACTAGAAAGGACTTAACTGTGATAGCAGCAAATCTCCCAGGGGGTTATCGGCAAAATGCCGTCGTCTCTCTCCTCTCCTCTGTAGCGACCGGAGGAACTCGAGCCGCACCAGGTCGTCGACCTCGCTCGCGTGCCAGCCGCGCCCTGGCCGCTGCCCTGCCCTTCCCTGCACGAGGAGCTCGCCCCCACGAGGCCCCCACTTGCTCCTTCCCTCACTCGCTCGCCCTTCCCGTCCCTGCTCCCCTTTTCTTCTACCCACGGACCGCCATGGCCGCCGCCATTGCCACGTTCGTCGCCGCCACTTGAGAGGCCCGAAGCAAATCGACGGACACCAGCGGCTCCGCCGCATCGCCAGCTCCGTCCACGCCGCAGGAATCGAGCCCTAAGGCCGTAGAACGCAGCCGCCGTCCATCTCCTCGCCGCGGCCGTCCGCCGCTCCGCCGCTTTATTCCGGCGCCGTCGAGCCACCTCCGGCCTCGTCGAGCCTCCGTACGCGCTCGTGGTGAGTCCCTGCACCTCTCCGTGCCCTTCCCCCTCCCTCTCAAGCCCTAGCTCGCCGTAGCCACACGCCACCGTCGTCGGAGTCCATCGCCGTGCCGTGCGTGGCTGCTCTTTTTTCTCTGTTTGAGTTTTTCTTTTCCAACCGGAGATTCCGGCCCAACTCCGGGGTGACTCCGGCCCGCGTCCAGTGACTGTCGTAATGGGCTGAGATTTTGCTGGACCGGAAACTCCGGCCATGATCACTGCTGAACCGGAAACTCCGGCCTGGACAGAAAAAAATGCAAAGTTTTTTTTTTCCCTCTCGATAGCACATGTCCCCGCTCCCCTCCGCGTGTAGAGTATCGAACTCTGATGATTCCAGTATACCATCCCCTCCCGCGTCGGGTACTCAAATTATTTCATCGTTGGAATTAATTAATTAAAAGAATAATTTAAAAAGGAGGAAATTCTAAAATTAATAACTTTTCACCGGGACCTCAGAAAAATGTGTTCGTTATATCAAAATGCTCAGAACAGCATGAGTGATCCAAAATCTTCATCGTCATGCATCATCGATCACAATTACAATTAATGTGCTCTAGTAGTAATGTTACTCATTAAGTTTTAATATGGGGTTTATTCCAAATAATGCACTAAATATAACGGGGACCCCATTTAACTTGTTGATCCTGTTCAATGCCTTTAGGTTGCATTTAAGATGTCATATCATCATCCTTGTATGCATTGCACAATTGCCATGTGTTGATTGCTCTTCCGGTGTTTCTTTTTGTGCATCGGTAGATCAAGGAGGTGAAGTGCCACCCCGTCTTGTGACGATCCGTGCTACCAGCCGTATCATCAAGGCAAGCGTAATCCCCCCTCTGAGCATATCTTATCCTATGTTTCCGCAAATATTTTCTCCACTATAATATTGCATGCGGTTCTAAATGTCAACTTTTGTCGGATTAGAGTATCCTATAGTTGCATTAATTTCCCTATGCCAATATCTGTTCCCCTCCTATTATCCATAGGGTTGTTGTTGGCCTGAGATACTAAACTATGCTATGTGATGCTTAGCCTGCCTAGTTACATGCATAGCTGTACGATGGAGACATGTGTTGGGGAAACAGGTGTGAAATGTGGATATGATGGTGGAGAAATGTGGTGACAGGTGATAAGTGCTAAAAGGTGGGGATGAGAGGCCACTGTGGTTGTGGTGCTTTGTCTCGTTCTCGCCGCCTAGGTGCGAGTTCTTTACCTCCCGAACCAAGACTGAGCGTGCAACCATGCGTGAGGCCTATGCAATTGCAGGAACCCTCATAGACTAAATAACTCGAGTGGGGCTAGCCAGGGTCCTCTAGTTCGGGCTTCCATTTGCGCGTGCGTGATGATGGTGGTATGAACTGGGATGAGGATGGTGGTGTTAGGAAAATGAGTGGCTGTGGGGCGGGGTGTTGTGATCCTGGCAGTCCTACCGCCACTGATGATCCTGGAAAGTCCTTAACGAGGGAGAAGTCGACACCGTTCCCACCCAGCCGGCTTTCCAAGGAAGAGAGCTAATGCGCAGGTAATGGGCCGGGCGGTACGCGTGGCAAACATTTGTACACCCTGCAGGGTTAAATCTTTTCGAAAAGCTGTGTCCACGGTTAAGGACAACTTGGGAAAGGACGATAAGATCATAGAATAACTTTAACGGAATGATTAAAAACTGGGTACTAGAGGTACCACTCAAGATTGTAAGGTGAGCTTCCTCGAGGGTGATTCGGGGAGGTGCCTTGTTGAAACAGGTACAATGGTTGATGATGAGTAAGGTGATGAAAGAAAGAGTTACTCCTTACCTCTTTTGAAAATATTCTGAATAGTCGATGCCTTCGAGTTATGTTTTTCATAAATAAAATCAGCTTTATGCAAAATAGCCATATAACTTTGGAAGCCTCATCGAGCTAATGCTCTATATATCTTGCGAGTTCGTCGAACTCAACGTCGTTTGTTTTGTTTCAGAGGAGGACTTCACCGACCTCGAAGGTGGATTCTTTGTGGACGTCGACGAGTAGACTGGGGTTCCCAGGTGGCAGCTTGGGACATCCTGGAACAGCTGGCGTTGTGATGTTTATCTGTAGGCCTCTTAGGCCATATGTTGGTTCTTATTGTTTAGAACAACCTATTTTGCTTCCGCTTGATGTAATGTTGGGTCAGTGACCTCTGGTTGTCATTTGCTATCTTTCTCTATATTAAGAGTTGAACTATATGATTTGTGTCGTAGAGTCTGTGATGTGCCAGTTGTTCCACAAGTCTTGGTCTCTCTATTATGCATTGAGGGTTGTGCCTGTGTTAAGGCATCAATCGGGGTGTTGTGTTGCCGATGATCCATTCCGAGCAACGCCTGCCAAAGGTTTTGGCCGGGGATTGGTAAACCCGTAACCTCCGGTTGTATCGCTTAACCGGTGACACACAGCATCTTTGTATAACAGTCAGGTCAGGGCGCCACAAGTGGTTTGCATTATTGTAATTCATAAAATTGGAGATTTTAACGGTGTGAATTTTTGAATTATGTTTGCAAACTTAGAAAAAATAATATTTTTCTTTCTGTGCATTTTGTTTGAGTTTCCGCATTATTGTAATTAATAATCTGAAAGTTTTTAATTATGGTGATTTTTTTAATTTATTAATGAGGCCTTACGTATTATTTGAAATTTTTAATTTTTTTTTGGAAGGGTCCCAAAGTATTTGGAATGTAGATTTTGATTTGTCAAAAATTTGTACAGATTGTTTTGAACTGTTTTGAATTTGTGTTTGAAAATTACAAAAGTTTTCAAAAATAGAAAAAGGAAACAAAAAGTAGAAAAAAAATAGGGAGGGCCGCGCTGTGCAGGCCAGCCCAGGAAGAAGCCCATCTCCCCAGCCCAGCCCACGATGAAGTCGCGGTGACGTCACCGGTGGGTAGTGCTGCCGCGGCGGCGGCCACCGCGCCGGCGGCGTGCGACGCCGAGCCGGGACACGTGAGTGGATGCATCGGGCGCACTACGACGCAGGGTAGTTGTAGGTGGCGGCGCCGCTGGCTTTAGGTCGCTGGAGCGCCGCCGGCGGCCTGCGAACGCGGCGGCGGATGAAGCTCACGCCGCGACACGCCGGCGACGATTCCGCGGCGCAGGCGGCGTCCCCGCGGCTGATCTGCGGCGAGGTTGGGGAGGCGCCGACGGCGAAGCCGCCCGTGTGCTTCGATCTGTCAGGAGAGGCGTGGAGCGGCGGGGCGGCGCGACAGCGGCGGCGGCGACCACCGGCTCGCACGGAGAGCGAGAGAAGGGAGAGGGGATTGTGCGGGGCATTTTGCAGAAAAATCCGCTACTTTTTACGGTATCACAATCAGGTCCTTCGCTTCGTTAAATATGGACTGCGGGTTTGTTTGCAGAAGTTTGGGTGCGTTTTTGCAAAGTTGACTGCGCCAAAATTCGTGCGCGCGATCTGATTGGTAGAAATCCCCAGCTACAGTAACGCTACAGTGCGCAAAGTGATCTACACCGTCTGTCGCCTTGATCGCACGGCCAGAATTATTCAGGCGACGTGGATGCTGGATTTGGAGCCGATTCTGTCCTAATTTTATATATAGTAGGATTTGGAATGCTTGTCACGATTAGTATCTCGTGCTGCTTCTCTACTTTTTGTCTGAACTTGTGTTTCTTCTCTAATGTAATGAAAAAAAAAGGTTTCTATGTATGCGGTTGGAGGAAAATTTCGGGAGTACTGTACTATACTCGAACCGGAAAATTTGAGGACACAGATCAAGAATTCTCAATGTTAATCAAAGGAGGAATGAGTTTTAGAGATCTAGAGAATTTTTTTTTACTATAACTACGGCGGGCTCTTAGAGCCCGCCTGAACCATTTTCATTTATAAGGTATAACCAGATACAACACAACGGCTACGCACAAGTAGCACACACACAAAGAGAGAACAGGGGCGACAGAGGAAGAAGACCCGGAACGAACAATGATCTAGACACCACTAACAAGCTTTACAGAGGAAGAACACCACAGAAACAGACTGAGAGGACGGAAGGAGTGTTGTTAGCTCGGTCGAAGGTTGTCCGCAGTCGAGACAACAGAAGAGAAAAATCATCCGCTTGCCTAGCGAGCACTCCACACCTTGAAGAACTAGGAGAGTCACAAATGTTGTTGAAGCATCACACCGCCGAGGTAACTCCGCGACACCGAGCGCCACCGACTGCACCGAAGGGCAAATATTCCACCGAGACAACAACTGCACCTCCTCTTGGCCTCGAGCAGGACGCTGAGCGCTAGAGGAGCAAACCTGGGCACTCTGCAAGACAATAAGAACCTCAAAAGCCATCGAAGAACCTCGACCAACCGAGACCTCGCCGCCAGCACACACAACCCAGGAAGAGGTCGAGGCAGAGCGGAGGAAGAAAGCTTGGCACATGGATACAGAGCATCGCGAGCACCGGAGCTCACCAGTGGCACCAACACACCAGGGAATGGGGTCACAATGACGCTTCCAAGGAAGAGAAGCGACGCCCGCGGGCGCCGCCGTCATCGGCACTAACCGGAGTTAGAGCAGGGTTTTCACCCTGACCCAAACCATCCCGGCCACCCGCCAAACCACAATCAACAAGAGGGGGGCTCCGATGCGACGCCTCCAGGGAGGATAACGATGCCCAAAGGCGACGTCATCGTTGACTTTCGCCTGGAGCCCCACGCACCACCTAGCAACCCGGAGCCACGAGAGAATGGCGGCCGGAAGAGCCCGGAGCAAGCACCAGGACGGGCTAGGGCAGAAGGTGGAGCACGGCGGCGGCGGATCTGGCGAAGATGTCACGAGCAGATTGGATCTGAGCGAGGATGGAACAAGGAGGGCGTAGCACCACGAGACGGGGTCCCTGGCCGCCGGCCGCCGACGGGCCAAGCCCGAGGACGAAGCCAGCGACGGCGAGGGCAGGTGGTGGCGGCGGGCTTCAGAGGTGGCCTCCCTCCAGACCACATAGCAGAAGCCGCAGAGGACCGAATCCCCGCCGCCCCATTCACCGGCGTCGCGCAGCCTTTGTCCGCCGGTAGCCTCTGGGGACGACGAGTGAGGGGTGGTTGGGTAGGAGGCGACGGCGGCGCGGGGCTAGGGTTTCGCCCCCCGGTCGCCTGGAGGAGAATTTCAATCTAGCACTCCTTGGTAAACACGGCTGGAGGCTAATGACGAGCTCAAGATCGTTATGTGGACGGTTCTAAAATGGAAAAAACTTTCCTAACACAGATTTCATTTAAGTTGGTACCCCGAGGCTCATTGGCGACCTCGCGGTCTATTATCACCGGCTGACGCTGTGCTCGAAGGGTTTAGTGAGAAGGGTTGGAGATGGGTCGTCCATTGCTATATGGACGGACAAGTGGATACCAGGGAAGCTCTCCATGATGCCGACAGCTCATACTGGCAAGGATGATCTGTGTAGGGTCTCTGATCTTATATGTCCTGATACTGGCACATGGAATATTCCAAAGATAAGGAAAAATATTATTGCACCAGATGCGGATGCTATACTCAATATCCCTATCAGGTCTAGTGGCGATGATTCCTGGGCATGGGTGCTGGAAAAGTCAGATAATTATTCTGTCAAATCCGCGTATCGTTCTTGAAAGGATCGTATGACACCTAGAGAGAGGGGGGGGGGGGGTGAATAGGTGCTACTTCAAATTTTAGTACTTTTTCAATTTAGGCATGATATATAAGGTAAATTCTCTAGATATGTAACTACGATGAATTTACCTATATGACAAGCTAGCAACTAAACAAGATACACGAAGCAAAGACGGTAAACAAGGATAGAGGTAACCGAAGTGATAGCACGCGGAGACACGGATGTATTCCCGAGTTCCTCCTTTTTTAGGGGAGTACGTCTGGTTGGAGAGGTGTGAGCTACCACAAAGGTCACAACTCAACAGCCACAGAGGCCTCACCTTCTTCTCCGATGAACCGCACCACAAAGGTTTGGTTCACCTTCAACTATCGGAAACCTTCAAGGCAGAGTCCGGAGCCTTTACAACAACGATCCGGGGCACAACCCACAAAGGATTGGGGGCTCCCGAACAGCTACAATATGTTACAAAGACAATCAAGTAAGTACAACAATGAGCTAGGTTTTCCCAATGGAAGTCCTAGCAAAGGGTCCCTCAAGTGAATGAGGGGGAAATGAAAAACGGCTCGGTGAAGATGTAGATCGGGGTCTTCTCCTTCAATCCTCCAAAGATCAACGAGTTTGGGTGGAGAGATTGGGAGTAATCGAAGTTTTGAGCTTGCAGCAATGGAGGTCAAACTGTTTTGGGCGAGCTAACTTGAGGTTGAAGAAGGGAGGGGTATTTATACCCCTCCAAAAAAATCTAGCCGTTGCAGTCGTGGAGGCCGGATATTCCGGCCTAAGTGAAGACCGGAAATTCCGGCCTGACCGGAATATCCAGCACGGCAGAAATGTCCGGCCCCAAAGTTCCAGTCGGAACCAGAGGCTCGCGCATTGGGGCGCTTCGTCGAAATTCTTTTCCGAGAAAATACTAGCCGGATATTCCGGTCCAGATGTGACCCGGAAAATCCGGTCTCCTGGAGAAAAACTGTTTCGACTCATTTCTTCCCCTTTTTGGTGTGATGCACAATTATAAGAATATGTTTTAGACCTGCATCACTTAGCATCGTATTAAACCGATCACTAGTGTTGTTATCTAACACACAAAACATAGAGGGATAAATAAATGTCCTTTCAATCTCTCCCTTTTTGGTGTTAGATGAAAACACTCGGATTTGCAAAGGGTAGCAAACCCAAACAACAAGTTGACAAGAAAAAGAAGAAAAGATTCCCCCTAAATATGTGCATATAAGAAATTTGCCTTTGAATGCAAATGCACACCTAGGGACCAAGTTTTTTCAACAAGATATATAGCCAACAAGATAAATAGGTCCAACACATGTAATGGTTGAGATATTGAGATAAAGATCATACCTTTTGCATAATGGTATAGATTGAATACCAATGCATATCAATTAATAATCTCAACCATAGATAGATAGATAATTCCGAGAACCATTAATAAGTCTCACCCATAGATAGATAGATAATTCCGAGAACCATAAAGTCTCACGCACAATATAAAGCAACATAGTTCAAAGATCACAAAGCAAATAAATTCGACAACGAAGATAAACGAGCACAAGCTTTAAAAGAATGGTAAAAGCATATGCTTGTGCCCAAACCCATGCAAATCCTGCGACCTAATAGAGCAATTTCTCCCCCTTTGGCATCGAGACACCAAAAAGGAAGAAAAAGCGATGCTACGACCCAAGCGATCAACCCGAAGCCTCGACCTCCTCCTCGAACTCCTCGTCATCATCACCATTACCATCTTCGACATCATCCTCCTCGTCATCATATTCAGCTTCTTCCTCATCATCATAAGTGGGAGCACGAGAGTAGGAAGGATAGGAGGGAGCTTCAGAGGCGGTTGCACGGAGGTCCTTATCAAGCTGAGCCCATGGAGTGTGAGAGCCGGCATTCCAAGCTTCAAAAGATAGAGGAGCTGTCTTGGGAGGATCAGGAAGCTTGGAGAGGATAAGCTGCCGCTCACGGTAGGCATCAAATGCTTCCTTGCGAGTGTCCACTTGCATGCAAAGAACGTTCCGTTGGAACCAATTGAGCTTCTTGATCTGCGGGACATAGGAGATGGCATTGGGGGCAGCCTGACGAGTGCGACCACTAGTGCGAGCATCCCTTAAGAAAGAATCATCAGCTGGGGTGGATGGAGCAGCAGGCTGAACCACATATTTCTTCACATACACCTTCTTGTAGATATGGTCTTCACAGTCATCATCACTGAGGTCAAGATTAGGCAAGGTGCGCTTGATGAGCATCATAATATAGGGAGCATAGGGGATAGAGTACCTCCCTAACATAGCTTCATGCAGCTCGTGATAAATATAGTCCATGACATCCACATGATAGTTGCGGGCTGGTTCTTCATTTTGATCAATCTCATGAGCAAGGCATAGCAGGTTGATAAGAGCAGACCGGATAGCATCATTGTTACCTCCACTTGGTGCAATGTTTTCTCTGAAGATGGTAACAAGTTGGTCATAGAGAGGAAGCAACCCGGACTTGAATCCAATCCTGCCTCCTTTGCCATAAAGGGGTGCCAGCGAGTTCTTGTTGGGGTCTTCGACAGAGTGAAGACGAATGCCGGTGGGAGTGTTGCCTCTAAAAGTGTATCCAAGAGCAGCATCAAAATCATAGAAGGTGGCCTCACAATAAGTAGACCCTGACATCCACTTGAGAGTCTTGGACGCATCTCCCTTCATAACGAGAGAGGCAAAGAACTGCTGGACAATAGCCACATTGTAATCACACTTATGCTCCATAAGAGTGACAAGCCCCATCTTTTCAATCACTTGCACAACTTGGGCATAGGCACCCTTGGACTGAAGAGCAGAAAGCTTGATGGGCTGCATAGGGCGAATGGGGTGTGACATAGTGAGAAAGATATCCCTATGGATATAGATTTGCTCCATGCACCAAAAACTTGTATCTTCGATCTCTTCATCTCTCGGAGTGAGGTACCAACCCCCTTGCCTTATCTTCATAAAATCAGCACGATGCATTGTCTTGTAATTGGGCCTTGTGCCTTTGCCCTTTCTCTTGCTCTTCGGTGCACTAGATTTGGGTGCCTTCAACCTTCTTGCTTCCTCAAGCTCGCGTTGCCGAAGCACAGTCTCATCAACAAGCACTCCATTGGCATCTTTGCGAAAGTAACGAGGACGGGTAGGACGAGACCTCTTCGGAGGAGGACCACGAGAACCACCTGTGAAATAGAGCATAAGGGGGGATAGCACAAGATGAGTACACACAAATCACGGGAAAAGGTGTTAAATACAATAGGAAAGCACCAATAGTCGATACTAGTCAGTTCGAGGCGACTCAATGCAATGCTGGACAGAAACTACAGAGGCCGGATATTCTGGTCCAGAGCTGGGCCGGATATTCTGGTCTGACGAAACTGCCAGCAATGCAGAGAAAAAAACTTTGATCTAACACTAGATCAACTACAGGGGCTATCCTAGTGTGTTTAGCAGATAATAGGAATCACAAGAGCACCAAAAACACCTAGGAATCATAGAGACAACATCTTCACCAAAAGTAGGTGTACACCACCTAGGGTTAGAGAAAGAAGATAGTACCCTCATCCATGGAGAAAATGGCGGGGAGGTCGAGGAGGAGAAGCAGATCCGGCCGGGGGCCGGGGCGGACGGCGGCTGTATTCGCCGGGGAGAGCAGGGGCGGCAGGCGGCGGCGCAGGAGAGAGAAGGAGGGTCGAGGGTGGAAGAAAGACTCAAGAGAGCCTTTCACCCCGCGCCCTCCCCCTATAGACACGAAAAAACTGCCCAGACCGGATATTCCGGTCCCAACTTGGACCGGATATTCCGGCCTGAAGATTTTTAGTGCACTGCACTAAAATCCTGCCTGCTGAACCTTTTCTCCCATGTTTCAAAAGGAGGACTTGTGTGCATAGAGAGATGTTTGTAGATGGGAAAGGCATGGGATTAAGATACTCAACCTAATAATGGTACTTCACAACTAACTTGCAAAAAACAAACAAATTAAGTGCCAAGTTTGAGTGTGTTTTCCATGAAAATCAAACGGGAACAAACCTTTCAAAAGATTTTCAATAAAATCCAAATAAGAACCAACTCTTCACAAAGAAGAGGGCGGTGGCCGAGGCCACCATGTATGAGTATATGTGGCGTGACACCGCGAAGATGTATCTTGGGTTCACTACCACTACTCGTCATTTAAGCTCACAATTCATAGAACGAATATAGAGAGCAAATGAATTCTTAATGTCGGCATAATGGGGGAGGGATAGTCCAATGTATTAGGACCGCACTCCCCCTATGTCCATGCCTACACCTAAACCAAATAGATAGTCAAAATATAGGTGTGTATGCAAGATCAAGTCAAGCTCCTTGAATCCACGATATTTAGCTCATGCCTCAAAAAGTGAATCTTGCTTCATCAAGTGGCTTCGTGAAAATATCGGCAAGTTGGTCTTTGGTTGGAATATAGCCAAGCTCAATATCACCACGGCAATATGATCCCGAATAAAATGATGACGAATCTCAATATGCTTCGTTCTTGAGTGTTGCACCGGATTGTGGCCAATCTTGATAGCACTTTCATTGTCACACAAAAGAGGCACTTTGTCACAATTGACACCGTATTCCTTTAAAGTTTGCCTCATCCATAACAATTGAGTGCATGCACTAGCGGCCGCACATACTCGGCTTCGGCGGAGGATAGAGATATGCAATTTTGCTTCTTAGAAGACCAACTCACCAAGGACCTACCAAGAAATTGGCATGCCCCGGAAGTTGATTTCCTATCATCCTTGCAACCGGCCCAATCCGAATCCGTGTACCCGGCAAGAGAGAAATTAGTGCCCTTTGGGTACCACAAACCAAACCTTGGGGTATAAACCAAATATCGAAGGATTCTATTGACCGCCACAATGTGGCTTTCTTTAGGAGCGGCTTGATACCTTGCACACACCCCTACACTCAACACAATATCGGGTCTAGATGCACAAAGATAAAGCAAAGAACCAATCATAGAGCGATAAAGTTTTTGATCAACATCGATACCGTCGGGTTAAGTTCAAGATGGCATTTGGTGTCCATGGGAAACCGCTTCTCCTTAGCATTTTGCATATTGAACCTCTTGAGCATGTCTTGGGTATATTTGGTTTGAGAGATGAAAGTCCCTTCATTCAATTGCTTGATCTCAAAACCGAGAAAGAACTTCAATTCGCCCATCATAGACATCTCGAACCTATCGGTCATAAGCTTTGAAAATTCATCATTGAAAGCTTTGTTAGATGAGCCAAATATAATATCATCAACATAAAGTTGGCATATGAAAAGCTCCCCTTTAACCCTCTTGGTAAAGAGGTGGGATCGATTTGCCCCAATTCAAATCCACGGTCTAGCAATAGCTCTCTTAGGTGCTCATACCAAGCACGAGGTGCTTGTTTGAGACCATAGAGCGCCTTATCAAGCTTGTAGACATGGTTAGGGAATTTGGGTCCTCGAAACCCGGTGGTTGCTTAACATATACCAACTCCTTTAAAGGACCATTAAGAAAGCACTTTTCACATCCATTTGTTGCAATTTAAAGTTATGATGTGATGCATATGCAAGAAGGATACGGATGGACTCAAGGCGAGCCACGGGTGCATAAGTCTCTCCAAAATCAATGCCTTCAACTTGAGAGTACCTTGTGCAACCAATCTTGCCTTGTTCCTCACAACCATTCCATGCTCATCTTGCTTGTTCTTGAATATCCACTTTGTGCCTATAACATTGCGGCAATCTTTTGGCTTCTCAACTAGATTCCACACTTTGTTGCGCTTGAAGTTATTGAGTTCATCATGCATAGCTTCTAACCAATCCGGATCTTCAAGAGCTTCAAACACTTTCTTTGGTTCCACCATGGAAATATGAGCTTGATGTTCACTAAAGCTTGCCAATTGCCTTCTTGTGGTAACACCCTTCTTGGTCACCAAGGATTTTTCTAGCTGTGACTCTTTATTTCAAAGTCTCTTGCAATCTTGCTTTGACGGGCTTCGATATCTCTATTGCATCTTGGAGGTATCTCTTGATCATCTTGATCATTTGAGTCCCCGTCTTGACCGGAATGTTGACCTTGATCATCATTATGCACATCTTCAACAATAGAAGGAGAGGGTTGATCTTGGTCATGACCTTGGCTAGCATCAACAAAGGAGAACTTGGTTCTTGCATAGCAACTTGGTCAACATGAGGAGGGTCTTGAACTTGTTCTTGGGTGGTGCATCATTTGCTTCCATGATAGGCGCCGTTTCAACTTGTGATGAAGAGGTCTCCACTTGAATGGAGCTTGGACTTGCTTGAGGAGACTCGTAATGAATCTCAATGGGGCGAAAAACCAATGCCCATTCTTCTTATAGCATCTTGAGGCTCTCATTATCTACATCACAAACATGAAATTGCGCCACTTGGGAGCCGTCATTCTCATCGAACCTCACACACAAGATTCTATGACTTTCCCAAGGTTTTGTCATAGACTCTATAGGTGTGAGATTCGGCACCGTACCCAACAAAAACACCCTCTAAAGCTTTAGATTCAAATTTAGACAAACGAACACTTTGATCTTATAGAAACACTTACAACCAAATACTCGGTAGTAGGAGACATTGGGCTTGTTGCCGGTGAGCATCTCATAAGGTGTAAACTTCTTGCCTGCGAAAGAATAGCCGGTTTGATGAATGACACGCCGTGGAGATAGCCTCGGCCCATAAGAAGAGTGGAGACTTAAACTCCGCCAACATAGACCTTGCCATATCCATGAGGTCCGGTTCTTCCTTTCGGCTACACCATTTTGTTGAGGGGTATATGCAGCGGAATATTGATGACGAATCCCCTCTTCACTAAGAAACTCATTTAGGGTGTAGTTCTTGAACTCGGAGCCATTATCACTCCTAATGACCAATATGGGACATTGTGTTGGCGTTGAACTTCATTGGAAAAGTCGATGACGGCTTGTTGGGTCTCATCCTTCGTCTTGAAGAAATAAACCCAAGTAAATCTTGAATAGTCATCAACAATCACCAAACAATATTTCTTCCCACCAAGACTAGGTTGAGGCACGGCACCAAAGAGATCAACATGAAGAAGTTCCAATATCCTCTTTGATGAAATGATGGTCTTGCTTGGATGGGGAGAATCATGCATCTTTCCTTCAACACAAGCCCTACAAAGACGATCTCTAGAAAAAGAAACATTGTCTTTTAGTCCAAGAATGTGGCCACCCTTGTGAAGACTTTGCAAAGTTCTCATGTTGACATGGGACAAGCGGCGATGCCACAACCATCCCACGTCGGCCTTTCCGAATAGGCATATTGCTTGAGTGTTGGTTGACCCCGAAAAGTCCACCACAAACAACTCATTTTCAACATACCCAACGAACATGACCTTTAGAGTCTTGCTCCTCAAGAGTACCACCATATCAATAGTAAAATGGACATCAAAATTCATCTTATTAAGTGCACGAACGGACATAAGATTGTAACCGAGGGACTCGACAAGCATGACATTTACAAGGGTGATATCCTTTGCAACTACCACCTTGCCGAGACCCTTTACCTCCGCTTTTGATTTATCACCATAGGAGACGGATGCTTGATTTATATTTGGTCCCAACTCCGTCATGATCTCCTTGCTTCCGGTCATATGACTAGTGCATCCACTATCAACCACCCATTTAGACCCACCGGAAGCATAGTCCTACAAGAAATCATTGCTTGGTTTTAGGTACCCATTTGCAATGGGTCCTCTTTGGTTAGCAACAAGGGTCTTAGGAACCCAAATAGCATGAGCAACATAACCATCATAAGGACCAACATATTTTGCATAAACATCACCATAATAATCAACATATAGAATGTAGTGAGGGTTAGCTCTCCCGCAAAGTCACTACGAGTGGTCTTGCCCCTAGTGGCATTCCACTCGCAATGGGAGTCTTGGTTGTGCGGGCTTGGCATTGTTGTTGCTCTTCTTCTTCTTTGCCTTGGCCACATAACCAAGACCCTCCTTCCCTTTGTGTGGCTTTTGCTCAAACATTTGAGCAACAACCTTTTCTTTACCTTTAGGAATAGAGGTCTTGGCACTAGTGGCCTTGGCAAGCTCAACCTTCAACCTAGCATTTTCCTCAATAACATTTGCATGATCACAAGAGGGAGTAGAGGTGCTAGGTGAGTTAGATTTAGAAAGTTGAGTTTGAAGTTGCTCATGAGACTTGACTAGAAGAGAGTGAGTACTTTCCAAGGCCTTGTGAGCCTTGTCAAGTTTCTCCATATCCTCAAGGAGTCTAGCATTAGCAACCACAAACTCGGCTTTCTCCTTTTTAATCACTTTATATTTAGCAAAGACATGGTCTCTATCCTTAATGATTTTAGCAATTATTTCATCATTTTTATCATCAAGGGACTCAAGTCTTTCCTCAAGAGAAGTTCTATATTCACTCTCTTCTTCAAGAGAGCATTCAAGGATGCAATGGTGAGAGAGTCCTCTCTCTCAATTTTTCCCTTGTCATCAAGGATTTCTTCGGCCGCATCAAGTTGTCTCAAGAGAGACTCAACATATGCTTAGTTTCACCTTGCAAGTTAGCCACAAAGTATCGGAAGCAACAAGTTCTTTCTTAATCACAAGACTAGTTTTATCATCTATTTCATGCATAGTCTTGGGAGTAGAAGATGATACCTCGGTGACATGAGCCATGAGGCAACGAGCGGTGTTGATGGAGATGTTCTCATTGGGGGATTCGAAGAGAGAAGGAGATGGAGTTGATACAATGGCCAATGCGGCCACCTCACGAGTGGGTTCTTCTTCTTCGGAATCATCGGAAGGATACTCTTCTTGAGTCATCAACACAATTCTTGGTTTCTTGAAGAATGGCTTCTTCTTGACAAATGGCTTCTTTTGATCATGTTGATTGGCCCTTGGGACGAGCCTTCCACCGTTTTGCTCTCTATTCTCATAAGGACAATCTTTGATGAAGTGATGCTTGTTATGACAATTGTAGCAAGTCTTTGTCCTATTAGCAAACTCCTTCTTCCCACTTGGATTGTTTGTTGATCAAGTTGAGCCTTTGCCTTGGCGGGTCACGCCAAAATGTCCTTGTTGCAAGAGCTACGTGACCATGGAGGCTTGTTCAAGATCATCGGAGAATGTTGTTCGGGCATGCTTCAACTTCATCATGTTCATCAAGGCACACAACCTTGGCCTTCAAAGCAAGTGAGGGACCTTGTTTCATTCCCATGGCCCTAGCACGGTTGTCTAGAGCATTCTTGGTGGCAACCTTGGAGGCTTGCATCTTGCATAACTTCATTGGATGTCATCTCAAGGTAGTTGAATTTTCCTTGTAAGGCCTTCAAGTCAACGGGCTCGAAGGCATGAGAGCATTCACATACTTCCTCTTGATCCAAGCATCATCCACATAAGTTGCCCCAACATTAAAAAGGCTTGGGCAAGAGTCTTGAGTCTTGCATACATCTCTTCATGAGTTTCACTATCAAGCATGTAGAAGCCTTCGACTCATTGTTCAAAGCATCAAATCTATTCCTCTTCATGCTCTCATTCCCAAGGAACACCTCGGAAAGGCAATCCCAAGCTTCTTTGGCGGTGGTGAGATTTTGGATGTGATAGAGATCCTTTTCTCCAACGGCAAGTTCAATCATGTGAAGAGCGGAGGCATTGAGTTGCGCATCCGCCACTTCTCTTCTTGTCAAGTTGTTAGGATTCACGGCCTTGTATCCCACTTGAATGATCCTCCAAAGCTCGATAGAGGAACTGTTGATACGAGATTTCATTAAGTGTTGCCAAGTAGCAAAAGCCAATACATTAAGCTTAGCACTAGTAGGGAAGTGCCTTTCTGTGGATTCCCTATCTGTGGCGCACCAAACCTACCATGCGCCACAAAAAAAGTTCTGTGCGCACCACTCCGAATGCGCCACAAAATACTGTGGCGCATACGTGCATGCGTGCGCCACAGAAAAATGGTGGGTCCCACCACCACAAATATCTGGTGACCTTTTTGTGGCGCATCTGCATGGATGCTTCTGTGGCGCATCCATCCGATTGCGCCACAAAAATCCGGTGGGGCCCCCTCCAATGATTGCATTGGTAATTTATCTGTGGCGCATTCAGCATTGTGCGCCACAGAAAACATGGTGCGGCCCCACCAATAATTTAAGTGGGCAACATTCTGTGGCGCATTCATGATGGTGCGCCAGAGAAAGACATGTTTCTGTGGCGCACCATGATGCATGCGCCACAGAATGTTGCCTCCAGATCTACAAAACGGTGGCAACCCCTCTACCTACCACCATTTACTTCTCTCTTCTTCCTCCTCCACCTCCACCTAGCTCGTATTTCTCTCCCTTCCCTCCTATTTTACCCATAGTTTTCTCCATTTTTTTTAGGTAAACCTATTTTGTTTGATAGATTATTGGTGAGGGTTTAGGAGAGCCTCCAATACATCTCTTTTGTCCACTAGTTTCTCTCCAACATCACACGCTCTCTCATCGATCGCGGTCACGTCTCGGCACCGTATCTACTAGGTGAGACATGGATCTACATGGATGATGAACATGCATATGCATGTTTGGTGGCGCCGACGGTGTGTGTATGGCCGGATGTGTGTCGTGGTTGTTTGTGTTCCGACCATGGTGTCGTGTATGTGGATGTTGCCGGCAACATGATTTGTGAAATGTCTGCAGGTACCCATGAGGCCCTTGAGTTTGCCGGAACGTCGATTAACTTCCGTTCCGGCAAATTCGGGTACTCCATATGTCCTACTTTTAGGAGAGGTCATGCCGATTTTTTTTGTGAATTTTGGCAAGAGACTTTGCTAAAAATAGGACATATGGGGTATTGCGACTAATGCATGGGCCAACTAATGTGTGTGCACGCATGTTGCGGTTCTAATTAACATACTCTTGTTTGTACTCTATGTATACCGCGTAGGCCGCAACCATGGTCGTCAGGATGAGCTCCGGTCGAATCATTAGATACAAGGAAAAAGCGAAGGCGGACATGATTTGGTGCAACGGGCGCCAGATAGATGTCCGTGTCGAAAATGCAAACTCGTGAGCTGGATCGACCCTGATTCTGGACAATTGGAGGATCACCTGTTCAGGCGCGGTTTCATATTAGGCTTCAACCATGACGAAGGAGATGTCGGCGGACAAGATCATCATGATCATGACGAAGGAGATGTCGGCGGACAAGATCATCATGACGAAGGAGATGCCGGCGAACAAGATCATCATGGTGACGAAGGAGATGCCGGCGGACACGGTCATGATGAAGGAGTAGATGGTGGTGGAGAAGACGCGATCACGCAGACCTCGCTAATTTCAGCCTTGCAGGACCCTCATGTTCAAGAACTGCTACTCAAGGAGACGAGCAACGACAGAGCTGCAGCCAGAGAGAAAGCCAAGTTGGCGCAAATGGAGATAGACTTCGAAAATTTTGGGGGCGACGCAAGGAACGTCAGGCTGGGTATGAGCACCGATGGACTCAATCCGTTCGCAACCAGAGTAGCACCCATAGCACCGGTAAAGACGAGCCCGAAAGAGCCCCGTGCCCGAGGAGCGGCACAGAAATCGACGAGCTTTTGAAAAACTGGAAGGAGTGCCCAGCGCCGGGAAAGAAGCGACCGAAGGTAGATCACTGCTGGGTGTATGGAAAGCGAGGTCTGTTTTCCACGACTTGGAGTACTGGAAGGTCCTCAAGACGCCACATAGCCTCGATATGATGCACATTACGAAGAATGTTACCGAGAGTCTGCTTGGCACACTTTGCCACATGTCGGATAAGACCAAGGATGGGACGAAAGCAAGATACGATCTAAAATGGCTTGGCATCAGGAAAGAACTTCAGGCCCCCGATAGTGATGACGACGATGATGATGATGATCAGACAGAAGGGACTCAAGGTCGCCGCAAAAGGGCAAAGAAGAACACGGTGATGCTTCCCGCTGCCTGCTTCAGTATGAGTCCGGAGGAGCTCGAGCAGTTTTTCAGGTGCCTTCTTGGAGTCAAGTTCCTCACGGTTACTCGGGGAAGATAAGCAGATATCTGGATGCAACAAAGAAGAGGTTCACCGGGATGAAGTCTCACGGTTGTCACGTGCTGATGACACAGATACTTCCCGTTGCGATCCGAGGGTTAATGGATGAGCACGTCCGTGATACGTTGTCTGCCCTTTGCAACTTTATCGACGTCGTCAGCAGGAAGTCGATCGGCGTGAAGCAGCTCGACATGCTTGAGGAAGAGATCGTGGTGATACTATGCGAGCTCGAGATTTACTTCCCGCCCGCATTCATTGATATCTGCGTGCATCTCCTTCTCCATGTCGTTGATGACATCAGGCAGCTCGGTTCGACGTTCCTGCACTACATGATGTCGTTCGAAAGGCAGAACGGTGTCATGAAAGGATACGTTCGCAACAGGACCCGTCCAGACGCAAGCATGGCCAAGGATTTTTAACCTACGAGTGCATCTCCTTCTGCCAGAATTATCTAAGGACCGAGAACGAAGATGTCGGTCTGCCCACCAGGACACACCTCGGCAGGCTCGATGGAGTTGGTCACCACGACGGCTACCGCTCAATCTTTGTCGACATTCATGGTAAAAAAGACGACCTCGACAGGGCTCACCGGGTCGCGCTACAACACTTAAAAGTGACCGAATATTATGTGGAAGAGTACAAAATCTTAATCGAGCAGAATTACGTCGACATGAGACGACAGAGGAAGAAGGGAGACGTAATCAGAGAGCACAACTCCAGCTTGACGCGTTGGTTCAAGAAAAGGCAACTGCTTGAAGCACAGAGCAGGAACCATCTACGGAAGAGGAAAAACTCATATTCTCCTTATCACAGAGCCCCGGGCAGAACGTAAAGACCTATCAGTCGTACGACATCGGCGGTTTCAGATTCTGCACCGAGGAAAAGGACAGGTATAGCGAATATCAAAACTCAGGAGTAACTATGCTATCCTACGCCGATGACGAGGCTACTGTCAAGGAAAGATTCTTCGGAAGGATCGAGGAGATATGGGAGCTCAACTATTGTGGAGAGTTGGTGCCAATGTTCCGTGTGAGATGGGCCAAGGACGTCGTCAAAGAAGACCGGTATTTTACCACCATGGTTATACCCGATGCCAAATCGAAGAACGCCTCCGCAAAAAATGAGCCATGGGTACTCGCTAGCCAAGTTGAGCAATGTTTCTTCATTACCGACCCGTCAAAGCCTAGCCGTGTTGTCGTGAGGAGGGCAAGAGGAGCATCATCGGAATGGAAGGAGATGCCAATGAGGAAGACTTGGACAAAAACGGCGATCCGAAGATCGAGGAGGAGTTCGACAAGTATTTCGACATGCCGACTACTAGTAAACAAAGAAGGAAGACATCCGTACCTACTAAAGGCTGTCCGTTCACGCGAAGAAATCTCAAGATGCCCGGCCTAAAGTATTCAACCGCGAAGAAGGGAAAGAAGAGAAGCTAGCTCGGAACCGGCCGGGACGAAGAAGACTTTTTTGGTCTATTAATTTGTGTGTGTGTGTGTGAGACAATCATATATATATATGTATATCATGAATAAAATAATGGTATACTAACAAAATGTGTGTATATTCTTTTCTTTAAAATGTGTGTCGGTTCTTTTTTTAAATATAACCAAAAATATTTAAAATGTGTGTCAGTTCTTTAAAAAATAACCTAAAATGTGTGTACACATTTTAAATATAACCAAAAATGTGTATTTTAACAGATCTATCGACAAAATTCCGTGGCGCATCCCTACCTAGGTGCGCCACAAAATAACGTAATTCTGTGGCGCATCTAGGTAGGGATGCGCCACAGAATTCCTTCACTTACCATTTACACGGGCCAGGCCTCCCCTTCCCCTTTCTTCCCCATCCACATTCAAATTTCAGTTAATAACCACCACCGCCGCGCGCGCGTCCGCCGTCGCCGTCGACCACCACCGCCGGCTGCCCTCTCCTCCCCTCCCCCGCCCGGCGACCTCCCCCCCCCGCCCGACGACCTCCCCTCCCCCGCCCCCGCCCAACCCCTCGCCGCACGCGCCCACGCACACGCTCGGCGCCGCCCCGTGGCGCTCGGCCTCGAGCCGCCGCCGCCGACGAAGGAAGCCGTTGATACCCACAAGTATAGGGGATCGCTGAAGTCTTCGTTGGGAAGTATTACCCAAATTTATAGTTCGACTCGATGGGAACACAAGAATATCAATAAGACCTTGGCAATTGAGGCGTCACTCTCAACCACACCTGTATATCAATAACTTGCAGCAGTAATAGTGATGGCAGTAGTATGATTCAAGTAACAAGCAGAACAGTAGCAGTGAACAAGTGTTTCCCAGTTTTCACCGGAAAAGTGAAAGTGTAACTCAGAGATTCAAAACGTAGGCATGAGGTGATAGCGGGGTGTTGCAAGAATGAGATTGATCATATAATAAGAAACAAATAACAATGGGACCTATCTCTAACTCCGATATATGTAGGTATGTGTTCCATATTTAGTTGTGCGTACTAACCAAGAGAATTTGCACAACATCTATTGTCCAACCTGCCCATTTCACCGGGGCCAACTTGGAACTACAGGTAATTAAGGTCTACCCTTTCGAATAGACCGGAACAATGCATTAACACTTCATGAACACATAGAATCCTCAAACTAAAACATCTCCCCCTTGTTTTCCCTATATGTCACGTTTAGGGTTCGCAGGTTCAACATAATAGCAGGTGATACACTTTGCAGATAAATACCAAACTCAAATATATGATGGGGCAATATAAGTTCAGTACTGAAATCATGCCACTCGGGCCCTAGTAGCAAGCATTAAACATAGCAAGAGTGCATCAACACAATACAAAAGTATCCTCAAGATAAAACCCTAAAATCCCGAACAACGGGTAGCATTACATGATCAATCTCATCCAATCCCCATCCACCTCACATGCCTACAGCGGACTACTCACACATGGTGATGGAGAGGGAGCTCATGGTCGATGGAGATGAAGGCGGTGAAGATGGCGGTGAAGACGGTCTCCGGATCCCTCCACCGGAGGAGAAATCCTGGATCAATCTGTCCCCGAAACGAAGATCGTGATGGTGGCGGCGTTCTGTTTCGCGAAAGCTCCTCTCCTCCTAGGGCAAGCACTTTTTCGTATATATGAGGGGGTACGTCGAAGACCGAAGGCGAGGCGGCGCCCGAGGCCCATTTGGGCTGGGCCCACGCGGCCAGGTACAGGGGCCGCGTGGGACCCACCCATTTGGCCCTCGAGCGCTTCCTCGTGTCCATCTTTTGTCCATTGTCCTTCTTTTCCATAAAAATTGACGTGGTAATTTTCCCCGATTTTATTTCCTGCAGAAATAGCCAGAAAAGAGACTTTGCTAAAAACAGCGTCAGATTCAGCAGTTTTATTCAAATATGGGAAGATTCCGGAGCAAATTATGAGGCAAAGTGCTTGGAAAAGTAGATGCATTTTGGATGCATCAGCTCCCCCAAGCTTAGCTCGTTGTTTGTCCTCGAACAACTCAAACGTAGTGCAGAAGCGATAAAAGACTTTGACAAGAACTTTGCATTGCATATGTAACACAATTTAATATCAACAAGCATTCAAAGCATAGCTTCAACAACAAATGATAAGATGTTAGCAAAGGTATATCTAATCAATGTTAAAGCATTTATATTTGTTGCAAGAGAGATATATGTAGAGTCAATACTTGGATGAGTTTGCTCAACTGTAGAAATAAACAAAGGTTCTTACATCGCTAATGATTGAATCATGACAAGACTTTTGAGGTCTTTTGATTCTTTCTTTTGTTACCTGGTGAAATCATTGTGCTTACAACCTTGCTCTTAGTTTTAGCAAACCATTTGATATTACTGACATGACTCATATGCTTGACCGACTAATGGTTGAAAACCTCATGCCCCGTGAATACGAGTACCTACACCATGGCTACTCAACTTGGGTCACTAAGCAAGTTCGAAATTTTCAGTCATTGCAAGTAATAAAAGCGTCATCAAGAGCGTCAACTGGGGTACCTCTTGTCCCAGGACATGGACAAGCCCATGTCCAAACAACAAGACAAACAGACAATGAACAATCTCAGCACTCTTTTATTTACCATTTGCATAGCTTTTTATTATGAAGTGCATCACTGAATGTCCACCATGGTGCGCTGTAAATTTCCACCATGAATGATGCATGGCTTAAGTTGGCGGCCCAGGCGTCTCTCTAGCCAATTATTCTTACTCATCAAACTTGCTAAGTTTCCGCTTTCATTTCGCACATGATAAGCATCCATAAACAAAAGTACATGATATCAACTGAATATATTTTAGTGCAATGTTGAAAGCTTTACATGTGTCAGCACATTTCAGCTAACTCCCAACCACTAAACCTGTCAAGCATACAACTTCATGTTTATTATTTGAAAATTATTTTACTTTCTATTGGTTGGCAAGTTTAGTAAGCACAATGGGATGCGTAGACCTTTGTTTAGAGCTACAATTATTCAATCCACAACCAAGTATTGTCACTAAATAAAATTTCACTTGCATCATCATATAACATACTAGAACATGGAGAAGATAAACATTTGCTACCATTTCTCTAGATGTTGAAGAAACTATGATGTGCTCACTTGCTGTTATTAAAGAGTCCACATAAGCATGGCAAAGGTGTCATACCTTTCATCCACTTCATGCACATCAACTTATCATCGTTGTTCTCCTCTCCCAACTTGAACTGCACAATAAAAACTCAAATCTGCCAGAAAATGTCACTGCATACAGTACTGTTTTTACCCTACCTAGACACCTCAGAAAAATCTCATATTTTACGTGTGTGTAGGTTATGATGTGTTGCAGCAGTGGTTAAAATTTCAGCTCAATCGGAGTTACAGAGAAAAAATGAAAAATAAAACAGCGAGCAGATTTCAGCAATTTCTGCACCTCCGTTTTTGCGTTTGTTTCAAGAAAACGAAAATATTTTTGTTATTTTTCGTTCTAAGAAACAAAAGACAAACAACCAGAAGTAAAAGAAACAAATAAAATCTTTTTGTGTTTTTGTTTTCAAGAAACTTATCATAGCAATATAACGGTGATATAAAACAATGAATGGAGAGTAAGAGAAGTACTCCCCCAAGCTTGCGATCAAGCTAGTATCCTGGGTAGTTGCCGTATCCACTTCCACTTCCAGGGTAGTAACTATATGGGTAGCCTTGCATGCTTGGGTACAGGGGCTCCGCCTGAGGCATGTACCCCTGTGTCTCTGGAGCTTGTGGCTCCTCCTGAGGCGGCGCCTCTTCCACTATCCATTTTCCGGTACTCCTGTCAAAAAGATCAGTACGGGGGAGCCTAATGGACACTCGCTGCCCACTAGTGCTCAAATAGTTATACAGATAATGTCCCCCATACAACGTACTTATATCCATGCGAGTAGTCAAAGCAAAATCAAGTAATTTGGACTCTTGCACTAGAGTACCCATGTTATCACCATATCCTCTCTCGTTTTTAATGTAATTGTACACCATAGTAGCAATAGCACCAGCATAAATAGGAGTTTGATCAGTAATATTTCTACTCACAGCAGTATGCAAAGATCTAGCAAGTATGACTCCCAAGTTATATTCACACGGTGTATTTTCTTTTGCACATTTTAGTAGATAAACCATTGGTCCAGTGCAAGCAGAATTGTTATCCCTAGCAAGAAATCCTCTTGCAAGAAACAACGCAAAATATCTCAAACTTGGGTGCTGTATATGAGTAAATTTACCCCTATTTAATCTATCACGAGAGTTTACAGATATAGTGTGCCAAAACTCAACAAGCTCATGGTTGGTATCAGCACGAGTTTCACTCCAACTCCCTGAATTTTCTACACCAATAGCATTGCAAAATTCCCCTAGAGACATAACAAGGCGCTCACCTCTCATAGTAAATTTGCAAACAAAGGTAAGAGGGGTGCCTTACTTCTCTTCCTGTGCTTTTGGGGCTCCGGGCCCTCAAATCTGAAGGTAGAGAGGAATTCCCGCGAGAGTTCTTCATATGTATCTTGGGGGTTCTGGGAGAACCTAAGCAAGCCAGTTGTAGTGACGAAGGTGTCGAAGTCCTCTTTGATCCCCCACTGTTCAAGAACATAGGGATCTTGCCATCTTGTTGTATGTATTTTCAGCTTCTCCCCTACAAAGAATGCATCATCCTCCCACAGGTGGTCGTCATCATAATTGAGGGAGACTTTGCATGCTCTTCTTCTTGGTCTTGAGCTCATCCCAACCAAAGCTTTGCCCTTGCTAAACATGATACCTTGCTGCCCAAAAACAATATTCAACAAAAATCAAGATGTAACACCTTAAAACAACATTAAGCCATCCATAAATAGTCTCCACATCAATATCATGCATCAATATCAACTAGAAAACTTGAATCTATGGATTTCCTAAGCATAAAAGGGTGACACCTAGTGCAGCAAAATACTTCATGCATGAGGCATAAGAACAAAAAGTAATTGGATGAGTGGAGGAGTCACATACCAATGAGCAATCCCACCAAACAGATTTGAAAAATCTGCCCTAAACTTGGAGATCCAAGGATAGCAGGAAGAGAGCTCGAGAAAATTTGGGAAAAATACCTGGGGCTGGTTTCCTGTCGAGGGGAAGGAGATGGGCACTGGATACTCACCTAACCCCCTTGTGGGCCAAAATAGTGGGTCCCACGCGGCCAGGTACTGTGGCCGCGTGGGACACCCCCTTTTGGGCCCTGGTGGCCCTCTGGTGTCTCCCTTTTGGCTGTTAGTTCCTCTGGTAAAATAACTTACCTCCAAATTTTTCTGGAATTTTTCGAGAAAATTTTCTGAACAGAATTTTTCAAACTACATTTCTGGAATTTCTGCACTTTGAAATAATTATGCTCATGCAAATAATCTAAAAATTCTAGAATAAATGAAATCAAACATTCAAAGCATTTTTTATGGGAATCAAGTTTACATCATTTTCATTAAGATAGCATATTTTGGTTCAGGAGGTGGCAATGCAAACTCAAAGCTTCCTATTATAAGAGTATTCCTTTTAATGGAGTTCACACTCTGGCTTACCATAGTAACAGATTTCTTCTTAGGAAAATAGATAGTGTGCTCATTTCCCTTGACATTGAATGTTACCTTGCTCTCAGTGCAATTTATAACAGCCCCTGCAGTGTTTAAAAAGGGTCTTCCAAGAATAATAGACAAATTATCATCTTCAGGCATTTCTAACACAACAAAGTCTGTAGGGATTAACACATTAGCAATAGAGATAGGGACATCCTCACATATTCCTATAGGCACAGCAGTTGATTTATCAGCCATTTGTAATGATACTTCAGTTGGAACCAATTTGTTTAGGTTAAGTTTCTTATATAAAGAAAAAGGCATAACACTAACACCAGCTCCTAAGTCACATAGAGCATATTTCACATAAGTTTCTTTAATATGACAAGGAATAGTTGGAATACCAGGATCACCACGTTTTTCAGGCATTTTCCCTTTAAAGGAATATTCAGCAAGCATAGCAGTTATTGCATCAGTAGGAATCTTTCTTTTATTAGTCACAATGTCTTTCATGTATTTGGAATATGGAGGGATTTTAATAGCATCAACAAGAGGAATTTGCAAACACAAAGACTTAATCAACTCAAAGAATTTATCAAATCTAGCATCATCCAAAGTTTTGATTACCTCTTGGGGATATGGTATGGGTTTTTGTACCCAAGGATCCCTATCTTTACCTCTTTGTGGATTAGGATGGCTCTTCTTCTTATTCTTCTCAGCAGATGGTGGAGGGTCTTCTTTATCATTAGGTTCAGGTTCTTCAATATTTTCATCCTCTTGTGGCTCTTCTTCAGGTGAAGGTGATTCTTCTTCTTCATTATTATTATCTTCAGTCTCAGCATCAGAAATAGAAATATCCTTATCTTGCTCTTTAGAGTCATCAATGTCCTTGTTTTCATTGGGAGATTTTCCTGCAGAAGATTTCTTCTTGAGAGCTTCTTGTTCTTTTCTCTTGGGATGGCCTTCAGGAAAATCAGGATCCTGAGTACTTGCACCTCCCCTAGTATTAACTCCACAAACCTGTTTCTTCACCATAAGACTTTCATACAATTGATTTTGAAGAGAAACCATTTGTTCAACTTGATTATTCATCATCTCACAGTGTTTAACAATTCTTTTTACCTCTCCCACACTAGCATGTAAACTTTCTCGAAGAGATTTAATTTTGTGAGAGTTCTCCATAATAGTCATTCTAATATTATGCTCCTCAGGATTATGATGATAAGCAAAATCATTCATGTAGGATACATCAACAGGAGGTGTTACCTTTTCATTACCTTTTATGGAGCTAATAGCATTGACTTGAATTGGAAAACAGGGTTGATCATCAGGAAGTTTAACACCCATTTCAGATAATTCCTTAAGATGAGAGGTTTTAATTCCCTTCTCTTTAATAGCCTTGGAAGCTTCTTTCATTGTTTCGTTATCCAATTTGAGCATGCCTCTTTTCTTTTCCGGAAATATCTCTTCAATATTCCAGTCTTCATAATTCCTAGAGATAATCTCCAATAGCTTAGTTGCTTCATCAACGGTCCCTTCCCTGAAAACATTACCTGCAATACCATCAAGATAGCCTCTGGTGTTTTCGGTTAGACCATTGTAAAATATATCAAGTATTTCATTACTCTTGAAGCCATGGGTAGGACATTTCCTAACCATCTTACTATACCTCCCCCAAGCTTGGGGTAAATCCTCCTTCTCTTTCTATGAAAAGTTGCTGATCTCAACAGTCAAACCATGAATCTTATCAGCAGGGAAATACTTATTATAGAATACCTGCAAACATTCTTCCTTGCTAGTAATACATCCAGGTTCTAAACGATTATACCAAGTTTTAGCACTTCCTCCCAAAGTAAAAGGAAACAGCTTTAAGAAATAGTAGCGTTGATGGATTTCATCTTTACCAAATAACACAGATAAGTCATGCAAGACAGCAATGTGTTCAAAAGGAAACTCATCCTCTCTACCATAAAACTTATATTTTTCAGCTTTTTCAATTATTTCAGGATCAACACTAAACTCATAATCTTTATCTTTAATTTTAATAGCAGGAGCATTCATTTTCTCAGTAATAGGAAAATATCCATCAAGAGGAGAATTTTTATAGCTATCAAGTTTATCCAATTTATCAAAGTCAGAATTCATAAAAGCCATAGTAAATGCCTCCTCTTCCTCAGAAGAAGTTTCAAATTCATCATCACAGTATTCATTATCTTCTAACTCAGATTCCACATTTTCAGGTGTTTCAGTTATCTCAGATGTTTCAGGTGTCACTTCTTTGTCTATGCTACCACATAATAAATCATTTTCATTACTAGTAGACATTTTAGACAATGGTGAACTAGATAAAACCTTTCCTCTTTTCTTAGGAGCAACAGCAGAAGCAACATTAGGTGAAAAGTTTGGCCTACTTGGCAAATCCGTACCTCTGCGAGTAGTTGAAGGCCTCACTTCCTTCAGAGTAGTCTTTTCCTTTCCCATGGTTAGGAACAAGCAAAAGCAGCAAATAGATGATAACAAGTTGTCTTACCAATAAAGCTAGGCTCCCCGGCAACGGCGCCAGAAAACGTCTTGATACCCACAAGTATAGGGGATCGCTGAAGTCTTCGTTGGGAAGTATTACCCAAATTTATAGTTCGACTCGATGGGAACACAAGAATATCAATAAGACCTTGGCAATTGAGGCGTCACTCTCAACCACACCTGTATATCAATAACTTGCAGCAGTAATAGTAATGGCAGTAGTATGATTCAAGTAACAAGCAGAACAGTAGCAGTTAACAAGTGTTTCCCAGTTTTCACCGGAAAAGTGAAAGTGTAACTCAGAGATTCAAAACGTAGGCATGAGGTGATAGCGGGGTGTTGCAAGAATGAGATTGATCATATAATAAGGAACAAATAACAATGGGACCTATCTCTAACTCCAATATATGTAGGTATGTGTTCCATATTTAGTTGTGCATACTAACCAAGAAAATTTGCACAACATCTATTGTCCAACCGGCCCATTTCACCGGGGCCAACTTGGAACTACAGGTAATTAAGGTCTACCCTTTCGAATAGACCGGAACAATGCATTAACACTTCATGAACACATAGAATCCTCAAACTAAAACATCTCCCCCTTGTTTTCCCTATATGTCACGTTTAGGGTTCGCAGGTTCAACATAATAGCAGGTGATACACTTTGCAGATAAATACCAAACTCAAATATATGATGGGGCAATATAAGTTCAGTACTGAAATCATGCCACTCGGGCCCTAGTAGCAAGCATTAAACATAGCAAGAGTGCATCAACACAATACAAAAGTATCCTCAAGATAAAACCCTAAAATCCCGAACAACGGGTAGCATTACATGATCAATCTCATCCAATCCCCATCCACCTCACATGCCTACAGCGGACTACTCACACATGGTGATGGAGAGGGAGCTCATGGTCGATGGAGATGAAGGCGGTGAAGATGGCGGTGAAGACGGTCTCCGGATCCCTCCACCGGAGGAGAAATCCTGGATCAATCTGTCCCCGAAACGAAGATCGTGATGGTGGCGGCGTTCTGTTTCGTGAAAGCTCCTCTCCTCCTAGGGCAAGCACTTTTTCGTATATATGAGGGGGTACGTCGAAGACCGAAGGCGAGGCGGCGCCCGAGGCCCATTTGGGCTGGGCCCACGCGGCCAGGTACAGGGGCCACGTGGGACCCACCCATTTGGCCCTCGAGCGCTTCCTCGTGTCCATCTTTTGTCCATTGTCCTTCTTTTCCATAAAAATTGACGTGGTAATTTTCCCCGATTTTATTTCCTTGTGCAGACCACCGGCTTCGACTACATCAACTATCTCCTCAACTATAGTTCCCCCTTTGGTGAGCTATTGGTTAACCCGGTGACCATGTGTTCTGTGCTACCACGACCATCGTGTCGTGGTTGTTTGTGCTCCGACCAGCGTGTCGTGTATGTGGATGTTGCCGGCCGTAGATACCGGCAACATGATTTGTGAAATCTATGCAGGTAACCATGAGGCCCTTGAGTTTGCCGGAACGTCGATTAACTTCCGTTCCGGCAAATTCGGGTACTCCATATGTCCCTTTTTTAGCAAAGGTCATGCCAAATTTTTTCGTGAATTTTGGCATGACTTTGCTAAAAATAGGACACGTGGAGATGTGGATGTGGTATTGTGTTTGTTGTCGGCCGGCAGATGTGGATATGTGTTTGTTGTTGGCCGGCCGGAGATGCCGGCAACATGATTTGTGAAATGTCTGCAGGTACCCATGAGGCCCTTGAGTTTGCCGGAACGTCGATTAACTTCCGTTCCGGCAAATTCGGGTACTCCATATGTCCCTTTTTTAGCAAAGGTCATGCCGAAATTTTTCGTGAATTTTGGCATGGCTTTGCTAAAAACAAGACATATGGGGTATTGCGACTAATGCATGGGCCGGGTATCTTAGTACTTAATTAAGTGATTTTTTTCTTATATTTGGTGTACTAACTTCGACATTTTTTTCCTTATAGGTGAGACGAACATGGCTGACAATAACGAGGCCGGGGGTTCTCGAACAGGAGGCGAGGAACCGATAGAGGAAAATAGTATGATTCAGACGGTCATCGCACAGGCAGTGACAACGACGTTCACGTCGATATTTACTACCGTCTGTGAGTCTGTCAGGGTTTGGATTGAGGGAGGGAGAAAAGGGCCTCCCCCAGTGATCAACTTCGGCTCCAACAAGTACTCAATCAATGTGCCTGCTACAGAAGATGCACCCCCAGCATCCCCAGAGGTAAAGAAGAAGAAGCACAGGAAGATAAGTAAGCCAGCTCCTAAGACAACTATCCGGGGGTATGAAGACATGGTATCACCCCGTGCGGATGGTTTGAGCCGAGTTCATGAAGCTGGTCAACCGATCCTGTCTCGGGAGCTGCTCCACCTCGCAGACGGATGCATGCTCTCTTTGCAAAATGCTATCTTGACGCGAGAGAGCAACCTTCTTAAAGAAGATAATCCAAATTACCCGGTGTTCACTGTCAAGGTGCCAAAAGACTTGGCCGAGTTCGTCCATGAAACCCCCGCGGATCTGTTTTTCATATCGTACGAGGACGTCTTCAGGCTGTTTCACTTTAGACGGCTGGACTATAACTTGGTCCGCCTATACGCGCTCAACCAAGCGATGAGGATCAGGAGAGATAATACCCCGTACATCAAGGTAGTGGATCCCTACTACATGCGTGACAGCCTGCTGGTGGAAGGATCAACGACACGGGCCAAGGCCACGAAGTTCCTCCAGAGAATCATGCTGAACAACAAGGATAAGAACAGCTTTCTTATGCCTTTCTTTTCCGAGTAAGTACACATCCGGTCGCCGTCGTCGTATCTTATGCTTTCTTATAGATTTCTTCCGTTGTTGATCCTTTCCAACATTCCGTTTCAATTGTGTTGAGCAGTGACGAGTACGCAGTACTCATCGTCGTAAGCCCGAGGTGGTCCGTTGCCACTTATTTCGACTCGGGGAGTCTTAAAGACTACATCAGAATAAAGGGTGTTCTCGATGAGGCTCTCGAGGGCTATGCCCAAAAGGGAGGCCACTTCCACAAAGAAAAGAATGGGGAACGTTTAACGAAGGACAACAAACACATTTTCTGGCATGGGACCGGGTTCCATTGCATCAAGCATGCGCCTGGCAGCGTGAAGGATGCCTTCTACGTCCTCCATCACATTAAAGGGCTTGTCCGGGATGTAGAGACAACGAGGTGGCCATCTTGTCTCCAAGAATGGAGCAAAAATGCGGGGGAAATCACCGATTCTGAGCTTAGAGAAGACTTCCATCGCATCCAGAGGCAGTTATCGCTAATCATTTTGGAAGATGTCATGGAAGCATGGGGGTCCTTACACAACGCCAGAGGTAGGATGTATTGTAAAAGAAAGCCTTGCCTCACTCGATAGAAGTGCTTCTTTATTTTCTTTATTATAGACTTATCCACTTAATTAGATGAATAAATCATACTCTATTTATATTATTAATCAAATATATATCCCAATTCATCTCCAGGGTTGTCTAAGTGGGAGATCGAAGAACGCCTAGACAAGCAAAATGACATGAGGACGTGGATGACGAAAGAATGCTATCAACCGTTCCCGGAGCTGATACACCAGAAGGCTCAATCCTACCAGTGGAGCTAGACGTGTTCTCCGTCAGCGACCCAGCAAGAGACCCCAGCGGCGACTCAAGAAGAAGAGACTCCAGCGGCGACTCAAGAAGAGACTCCAGCGGTTCCTCCCGCACCCTCGACAAGTGGGCTGAGGCTGAGAAGCCAGATTCAGCGTGGGGCGCAGGAGCCGACGATGATAAGTGGGCCCTAGTGATTGCTTAATGCCCACTTGTCGAGGGTCTCTGCGGGAGGAACCGCTAGAGTAACTTTATTTGTACTATGACTTATGTGACATGAGATGAACTTTTGTACAATTAATTTGGCACTTAATTGTCACTATGTATGTATCTCGGGCTCTAAGTGGTGATGTACATATTTATCTGTCTGTTTTAATACTGTGTCAAAATATATTACTATTTCTATTATTTTCTGTATAAATTCTGTAATATACCTGTATTATTGTCAAATACAGCAAATAATAGATAATACAGCAAATAATTTAGTGGCGCACGGTAAATAATTGTGTGGCGCACCATATTCTGTGGCGCACCATATTCTGTGCGCCACAGATACATTATTGTCAAATACAGCAAATAATCGAAATCTTTCTGTGGCGCATGGACAATAATTTAGTGGCGCACTCTGGAGGTGCGCCACAGAATTGTATACTTTCTGTGGCGCATGGTTCCGTGCGCCACAGAAATAATATTTTTGTGGCGAGGATTCAGTGGCGCACCGACCATGCGCCACAGAAACAGTTTTTGGTGCGCCACAGAAAGGCACTTCCCTACTAGTGTAGGTGGTGGACCTAAAAGGTTTATGCGAGTATGATGGATAGGTGGGTCGGGAGAGTACACAAGGGGAACCGCATGGTACTCCGGCTTCCCACCTTCGGGTATGGAGGTAGATGTGGAGGGTTTATTAAGATCGGTGTTTTCAACCCCTTTCTTTTTCTCTTTTTCCTCCTCGGTATCACCGTCATTGGAGTTAGCGGAGTCCTCTAGTGGGATGGTCTCCGTAGGAACCTTGCCACTTGTGAGTTGCTTGAGCAAGTCACGCATCTCAGCAAATTGGGTATCCATGGACGATTTCAAAGATGTCTCCATCAATTTGAGAACGGCCATGGATGCCAGAGTGGCTTAGTCATCCGCGGGATCACCCTCACCGGTCATACTTCTCTTAGGCGGTTAAGCCCAACAAGAGAACCTTGCTCTGATACCAATTGAAAGGATCGTATGACACCTAGAGGGGGGGGGGTGAATAGGTGCTACTTCAAATTTTAGTACTTTTTCAATTTAGGCTTGATATATAAGGTAAATACTCTAGATATGCAACTACGGTGAATTTACCTATATAACAAGCTAGCAACTAAACAAGATACACGAAGTAAAGACAGTAAACAAGGATAGAGGTAACCGAAGTGATAGCACGCGGAGACACGGATGTATTCCCGAGTTCCTCCTTTTTAGGAGAGTATGTCTCGTTGGAGAGGTGTGAGCTACCACAAAGGTCACAACTCAACAGCCACAAAGGTTTCACCTTCTTCTCCGATGAACCACACCACAAAGGTTTAGTTCACCTTCAACTATCGGAAACCTTCAAGGCGGAGTCCGGAGCCTTTACAACAACGATCCGGGGCACAACCCACAAAGGATTGGGGGCTCCCGAACAGCTACAATCTATCACAAAGACAATCAAGTAAGTACAACAATGAGCTAGGTTTTCCCAATGGAAGTCCTAGCAAAGGGTCCCTCAAGTGAATGAGGGGGAAATGAAAAACGACTCGGTGAAGATGTAGATCGGGGTCTTCTCCTTCAATCCTCCAAAGATTAACGAGTTTGGGTGGAGAGATTGGGAGTAATCGAAGTTTTGAACTTGCAGCAATGGAGGTCAAACTGTTTTGGCGAGCTAACTTGAGGTTGAAGAAGGGAGGGATATTTATACCCCTCCAAAAAATCTAGCCGTTGCAGTCGTGGAGGCCGGATATTCCGGCCTAAGTGAAGACCGGAAATTCCGGCCTGACCGGAATATCCGGCACGGCAGAAATGTCCGGCCCCAAAGTTCCGTTCGGAACCAGAGGCTCGCGCGTTGGGGCGCGTCGTCGAAATTCTTTCCGAGAAAATACTGGCCGGATATTCTGGTCCAGATGTGACCCGAAAAATCCAGTCTCTTAGAGAAAAACTGTTTCGACTCATTTCTTCCCCATTTTGGTGATGCACAATTATAAGAATATGTTTTAGACCTGCATCACTTAGCATCATATTAAACCGATCACAAGTGTTGTTATCTAACACACAAAACATAGAGGGATAAATAAATGTCTTTCAGTTCTCCTATGACTCATAACAAGCAGTGTGCTCTAGAGGAAGGGACGATTACATAAACTTCAACGAGTGATACACAGTTATGGACCCGTTGTGCAAGCTGGAATTAGTGCCAAAAGTGAGGGTGTTCTGGGTGGAGGATACTCCATGGTATTCTTCCTGTCGAACACACGCTGAAACACAGTTGGCACCATGTAAAATCTGCTTGGATGCAAATGAGTATATGATGCACGTGTTGTTAAAGTGCCGCCATGTGAAAAGGTTTGGGTGGAGGCTTTGGTCAGGCTCAATGTCAAAGTGTCGGAACTGCACGCGAGAACGTGGGAGAGAGACATTTTATGTGATCCAATCATTCCTGACAGAGATCGAGCAAAAATTATAACTGTCATGTGGGCAATTTGGACGTCGAGGAACAAAATTACTCATGAGAGTGGTGCTACTGATCTGGTTCACTCAATGAGACAGGTGAGGGAACCTCTTGATCTTCTTGATCTGACGAGGGGGCATACAAAAAATCCTTCCTGGTTTTGTGTGGCGACCACCTGGCGAAGGATGGGTGAAGGTGAACACGGATGTAGGTTTTGCCTAGAATTCTCGGACCAGTGGAGGTGGTGGCGTGGCATGGCCAGCTACAGGTTTCCTCGGTGCTTGGAGCAAGCCATATGTGGGTGTCACTGATCCAATGGTTGCTGAAGCACTCGCCCTTAAGGATGGAGTGATCTTCGCGAAGCTGCGAGGTTTTGCGCAAGTGATCATGGAGGTAGATTTCTTGGAAGTCGTCGACCAGCGGGTTGTGCGACAAGGTTCGCGCTCGCGCTCGGTAATAGCGTATTTATTATGTGAGATTAAAGAGCTTGCTAGTTGTTTTAGTTCCTTTTCCATTCAACATGTAAAGAGGCACGCCAATAATTCCGCCCACTTGTGTGCGAAGTTTGCATGCACATTAGAGGTGTCAGATTGTTGGATCTCTTCTCCTCCTAGCTTTCTTGTAACTAGCATCCAAGCAGACTGTGCAGTTGCGGTGATTGTGGAATAAAAAGCTCTAGAGATTTCCCGCCAAAAAAAAGGAAAACCGTTAATCTATCAGTGTGGTGGCTAATGGGCTGGTGATTGGAAGCTTAGCCCAAACAGAATATGATGTGGCAGCTTTCAGCCTAGCCAGAGTCTGTAGACCGTGAACAAACCTCCACTGGCTAACGTGCACGCGTGGGCAAACATTTGAGGGCGGGCTACAGAGATTACATTTTGTTTTTACCACTCAAAAAAAAATTTAGTACATTTTGTTTCTGAATTGCAGAGATTACATTGGTTGGAACTTGGAAGCTCTGTGCACGCAACGCATGTATTATTGATGTTGCATTCTAGCGATGTGCAAAATCTTAAAATAGAAGTATGTTGTATTTTAAGCTGTGTAAAATCATAGAATGTGAATTTGAATGTAGTGAACATAAAATGTGAATTTGAATGTAGTGAGCTGGGCAAAATTTTAACTCTGCAAACTCTGACAGGTATTTATTTTATTTTGGTGTAGTTCAGAATATAAGTTATTTTGAGTTGATATTCCACACATTGGTAGGATGCACTATTATCTACTCCCTCGCTCCGAGAAAGATATCTCTAAAATGGATGTATCTATATGTCTAGTGACATCCTTTTCCGAACGGAGGGCGTACATCCAGGACTGTTTTCAGATTTTTTTTACTTTAAATATGGTTTTTGAATTTTGAAAAATAAAGAGCTACACGTAGCTCGGTATCCGTTTTGCCGGTATCTTTTGTATGTATTTCGAAGCATATTCTACTTATTATGTGCGACCTTTTTTAGGTGACCACTGAACGAGTGTTTCGTGCTGTTGAAGTGCATTTGGGCATGACTTGTGGGCTAGCTCAGGCTGTAGGTGTAGCACGGGACAGTTCCTTCTCTGAAAATAACGGGCAACGATTAACAAAAGAACCCATATGTATATATAAAAGAGAAAACTAACGCATTTGATCTTTTCAGAGCATGTGATTGGCTCAAGTGCGTCAGTCGTGACGACTGTGTACTTGTTGGTACCACTTGGCACTAGCACCACCTTGCATGGCAGTAGCATATACAATTGTGTGTTTGTATTGATTAATGCAGAATTGTTTACTCGCAGGAACAAGAATTGCTTAATATTTTTGTTGGATCGCGAAAATGACAGGTATCAATCGACGTCCTTGCCTCCTAACTTCTGAACATTGTGACCAAAATGGCATCATTAATTAAAATACATACGTATGTAAAGTATATGTGTATTATTTCTAGCATTAAGATAGATAGAAGCACCAGCTTGCCTAGCATAGACAGCTTTGCTAGTATACAATGCATGTTAACTAGGTGATAATCTTTGATCGCTATCAGTCGCCCTGAGGGATCGATCACTATGTGGAAAGACTGCAATTGAACAACGTCCATTAGATAGCTAACTAGCTGCTTTCTCAGCTATTATTGGACGAAACGGGAACAAGAAAATAAGAAACTGCGTCTGTCCCACACATACTGTCTCTTTCAGAAAACATGCCACCGTAAAAGATCTTGTACTCTCGCTCGTAGTAGTAGTAGTAGTAGTAGTAGTAGTAGTAGTAGTAGTAGTAGGAGAGTGTTACTCCCTCCGTTTTTTAATATAAGATGTTTTAGGTGTTGCATATGTTGTTTAGATACATACTAAAGTGAGTGAACATGCACAGTAACACATATCTACACACATTTGTGTACATGGACAAATGCTAAAACATCTTATATTGAAAAACGGAGGAAGTAGTAGTTAGCAAGTGTTTGCATAGACGGACATGCATGCATGGATGATGGATGTCGGCAAAGGTATCTCAATCCATATACGCACTAATTGACGTACTACGATTGATGAAAAAACCACTTTAGGTTTATATACAGTAACTAAGCACATAGATTAACTGCCATGCATGACATGAAGCATCACATTCAAACATAGCACGCCCGGCCGCGATTTTCTTCTCCTTGTGGAGCCTCGAAAGATGGTTACTATGCTTGCCAAAGTAGAACCCTTGGCATATTCTATTGAGTTTGATGGAATTCGAGAAGAGCAGTACATGACAATAGTCAGTGTTGACCAGTTCTCGTACGGAACCAAATTATGAGTAGCATAAGAGAGCTCATCAGCTTGACCAATTCAGACTCCTACCGTCCTACGTACACGTCCATACATACCAAAGTACAAAATCCTCCAAAACAACAAGCATTTACCAGGTCCATTAATTTGGAGAAGATGTCCAGGGCCAAAAGGAACGGTACGGAAGTTCTTGTCTTGCTCTCACATAGCACCAGCGTCGACGAGAGATTTCGTGCTAGCTCCAGTGATCTTATTATTAAAAAAAAAACTAAAAAAAAACTGAAAACAATCTTCCGAATTATATATATTCTATAAACCTATAAAATCTCAATACAAAATAATCGTGCTTTGAGGTACACAAAAATGAAAAATGTAAAGATCTGAGTTTAGTGAAAATGTATAGTTTTAAATCTCCAACTTTTGTCATTTTTGTGTAGCCTATAATACAAAAAATTGCACTATGATTTTGCGTGCTTATACTATACATCATTGAAAACATGTGTTTTTAATAGTTTTTTTTTGAAATTTTTAATATATTTTCTGAATTTTATAAAATAGTGATATCACTAGAGCTCGGGAGTCAAAAGGACTTTTCGCAGCGTCGACACACTTTTCCTTGGAGAAATAGAGAGACAGATGAAGCAGTGTAACAGTTCTGCAGAATATATTTAGGTACTTCTTCTGTTTCACAATGTTTTAGCAACATTTTAGCAAGCTTCACTACTAGGAAATAGGCTATTAGTAGCACACCACTTTGGGCATTCTGTGACGCATGGTGGGTGCGCCACAGAATGCTCGCCACTAAATTGTAATTCTGTGGCGCACGCACGGATGCGCCACAGAAAGACAAAGATTCTGTGACGCACCTGCCACCGTGCGCCACCGAAATATTTCAGTGGCGCATCCCACAGACGTGCGCCACAGAAATCGGTGCACCACAGAATAAAAAAACATGCGCCACAGAATACTTCTACAGGTATTCACAATTTGTTGCTGCCCGCTGTACAAATACATGTATATTACAGGATTTATACAGACATAATAGAAACAATAATATATTTTGACAGGTATATGAAAACAGACACATTACTATGTCATCACATTACTTAGAGCCCGAGATACATACATATAGTGACAAGTGCCGAATTTTTACACAAGACTTGATACAAAAGTTCATCATGTCACACGTTACAAATGAAGTGGTCACCGCCTAAACTAGGATCAAATAGAGTACATCGGCGATGATGGTGAGCAAGAGCGGGAGCATGATCATGGAGCCTTCTTCTTCATCGGCGCCGGGAACGGTTTATAGCAGTCTTTCGTCGTCCACATCCTGGTGTCATTCTGCATAGCTAGGCGTTCTTCGATCTCTCTCTGACGCAACCCTGGAGATGGATTGGGATATATATATTGGTTAATAATATAAATAGAGTATGATTTATTCATGTAAGTGGATAAGTCTATAATAAAGAAAATAAAGAAGCACTTCTTGCGAGTGAGGCAAGACTTTCTTTTATAATACATCCTACCTCTGGCGCTGTGGAAGGACCCCCCCCTTGTGTTGACATCTTCGATGATGATTTGCGATAACTGCATCTGGATGCGATGGAAGTCTTCTCTAAGCTCAGAATCGGTGATTTTCCCCCACACATTTGGTCCATTCTCGGAGACTAGATGGCATCCTTGTTTTCTCTGCATCCCGGACAAACCCTTTAATGTGATGGAGGACGTAGAAGGCCTCCTTCACGCTGCCATGCTTCTGCTTGATGCAATGGAACTCGGTCCCATGCCTGAACCGGTGTTTGTTGTGAATCCTGAGACATTCCCCCTTCTTTTCGAAGTGGCCTCCCTTTTGGGCGTAGCCCTCGAGAGCCTCATCGAGAACACCTTTTATTCTGGTGTAGTCCTTCTTTCTACTCAAACTCCCCGAGTCGAAATAAGTGGCAATGGACCACCTCGGGCTTAGGACGAGGAGTGTGCAGTACTCGTCCCTGCTCAACACAATTGAAACGGAATGTTGGAATGGATCAACAATGGAAGAAATCTATAAGAAAGTATAAGATACGACGACGGCGAGCGGATGTGTACTTACTCGGGAAAGAAAGGCACAAGAAGGTTGTTCTTCCTCTTGTTGGTCAGCATGAACCTCTGGAGGTACTCCGTGGCCATGGTCCGTGTCCTTGATCCTTCCACCAGCTGGCTGTCACGCATGTAGTAGGGATCCACTACCGCGACGTACGGGGTATTATCTCTCCTGATCTTCATCGCCATATTGAGCGCGTATAGGCGGACCAAGTTATAGTCCAGCCGTTTAGAGTGAAACAGATTGAAGACGTCCTCGTACGCTATGAAGAACAGATCCGCGGGGGCTTCATGGACGAAGTCCAAGTCCTTTGGCACCTGGGCCGTGAACACCGGGTAATTTGGATTCTCGTCTTTAAGAAGGATGCCCTCTAGCATCAAGATAGCTTCATGCAAAGAGTGCATGGGTCCTTCTGCAAGGCGGAGCAGCTCCGGAGGCAGTATCGGTTTACCAGCTTCATGAACTCGGGTCAAGCCATCCGCACGGGGTGATACCATGTCTTCATGACCCCGGATAGTCTTAGGAGCTGGCTGGCTCGCAGAGGCGCCTGGCCTACTTCTCTTCTTGTGCTTCTTCTTCTTCATCTCTGGGGATGCTGGGGGTGCTAACCCCTCGCAAACCGTCTTCTTCAGTGTGCTAGGGCTTGAAAACGTTAGCCGGTTTGTCTAGAGCTTGATCGCCGGCCTCCGGAGGCGTGTCTTGAGATAAACCCTGGAAGGTCAGGCGCTGCGTGCAAGTAGTGGGACGACCAAGTGGATCGCCGTGAGCGCGGAAGGGTTCCTCATCCATAGGAGGCATGTACAAATCTTTGATGGCGCCAGTGTTGAGGAAGCAATCGACGTCGACATTATCCTCATCATCGTCGTCGTTGCCACCAAGTTGAGGTGCAACGTCGTTAGCTTTGGACGGCCGTTGCGGTACAGACGTTCCCAATAGTTTTTGGTGGCGGCTGGTGGTGGCGACGACCGCCGGTTCCTTCCGGGTGGTGGCGACGGCTGCTTGTGGCGCCGGTTCCTTCCCAACAGTTTTTTGTGGCGGCTTCGAGGGCCGAACGATCGGGGGCCGGAAGATCGAGGTGGCGCCGGTGGTGCGCCTGAACCCCTGAAGACCCCCCCCCCCCCCAAGACGAATCTGGGTCTTCGGCCATTCCATGACCCACTTGGTGCAATTTCCAAGGACCATGTGTTCCTCGGCTCCCGGAGGTTGAATGGGGGGGGGTCGATGTCACGAAACTCAGGCACTACCGCAGTCACCCTGACCTTCATCACGGCCTCGCTCATTTTAGTGTTGTGCATATCGCGGCTCATTGGTTGTATGACAGTGCCCTGAGCAACTTCCTTCAACTCGCCGCCGGCCCCCACCCTATGCAGGAGTATGCAAGGCATGTCCTGAGTCAACACATGTTGGGCATCATGAGATGGCAGTCATCAAAGGCATAGTTATAGGAGATGCCGCGGACTAACTAATTAATTTACCTTGGTGATGGCGTTGAGCTCGGCTAATGTCGAGACAAGGGCGCCGGTGCCGACAGCCGGCCTATCATTCTCCGGCCGCTCGTGTGCATTATCAAGCACCGCCGCCACCGGCAGTGCCTCGGTATCTTCCGCGGTAGGGGGCGTCGGTGGGACCAAATGGAGCGGTGGCTGCGCCGCGGTGTTGGGCAGCGGGGTCACCAGGTCTGGCGACATGTTATTGCTAGAGTTGCTGCCGGCGAAGCTGGGCACGTGTATCGGCCCCTGTCGACCTGCCGCATTCCAAGCAGCTAACCCCTCCATCAACCCAGGGGGTATGAGCGCCCAGAGCTTCTCGTCCACTAACTTGTCCACCATGTTGGAGTCCACTTTTTTCTGCTGTAGTGACTCCACCTTCTTCCTTAGCTCCACAACCTCGTCTTTATCCCTAGTCGTCTTCCTCCTCTCCTTTCTCGTCTCGGCGTCCGAATTGTAGTACTGGAGGAACTTCATGCTCGTACCAAAGCCGGACACACGGCCAGCTGACGTCGGCGGCGCCGACTTGTCCCTTTTCTTGTAAACGTTCGTCGTCCTGTTGAAAGTCGTGTCCCACGGCTCCGTCGACCCCCGGGACGACGGGCCGGCCTCAGCGTCAGCCTTCAACTCTTGCTCCTGCAGACAAAGGAAATTAAGGTGAACCCATTTAGAAATATGGCTTCGTTATCTAATTAGATCAACGCAATGGACTTTGAGATATCCGCGGTAATTAAATTCCTTACCAGCACTTTCTCGAATTCCCTAACATCGTCATCGTCGGTAACGAATTCCCCCGTCACCGAGTTCAGATAGTAGCGGGACCGGACAAAGTTCCTCACCTGCCCGTCCGTGATTTTTTCACACGGGTTCTCTTTTCCCAGACGTGCAATCTCGGCATCCTCCTTGGCCCAAATGGGATGTTTTCCTCGGTAACCGCCGCTTCCCAAACGGTGGTTACCTATGTTCAGGTCCCGCATTTCCTTCCCCCACTTGGTCAATTTTTTAGCCTCCTCAGACTTTAAGGACAACTTGAATGCCTCGAACTCTTCTTTGTTGAGCGTCGGCTCTTTGGCACTTATCATCTCCCAGCTGTCACCCTTATCAATCTTCTTCTTCACCCGGGATTTCCAGCTGCTCAAGGCGGTGCTTATCTTCGTGATGGCTAAACTGTCCACCTTTTTGTTGAACGGCTCCGAGAACGTGTATCGTTGGTGAAGCTTCTTGAGGAGGTTTTCGACCAAAGTCTCATTGGCCTTGCTTCTAGATCCTTCGTGTTGATCGACATGCTTTCTTGAACGATGCACCCTAGTTGCATGATGTACCCTTTGGCAAGCTCCGGCGGCGCCACTGGTAGACCACTTGGCGTGACCTCAGTGAACACGTTTGTGACGTTGGCGAGCGCTTGCGGTGTCCGATCCCTCCTTTGCTTCTTCTGCTTCTGAGCGGTCGGGTTGCTGCCGATACCACCATCCGTGTGGTCGCCACCATCGGTGGTGGTGGTGTCATCCTCATGGCCTCCACTAGCAGCTCCATCAGTGGTTTCGGCGTCGTCCTCCCGGACCTCTTGCTCATCGTCGGCGTCGGCGGCCTCCATCTCCTCCAACTCCTGGACATATGCCAGAACGACTTGTTGGCGTATCTAGCTTCTTCTTCGACGCTCATGTGCTTAGAAGTGCTGGGCTCCGCGTCGGCCGACATGTTTGCACTGCATTAAAAAGAGGCAAAAAGTTAGTACAACAAATATAAGAAAAAAACCACTTAATTAAGTACTAAGATACCCCGGCCCATGCATTAGTCGCAATACCCCATATGTCCTATTTTTTAGCTAAGTCATGCTAAAATTCACGAAAAAATTCAGCATGACCTTTGCTAAAAAAGGGACATATGGAGTAGCCGAATTTGCCGGAACGGAAGTTAATCGACGTTCCGGCAATCTCAAGGGCCTCATGGGTACCTGCATATATTTCACAAATCATGTTGGCCGGCATCGCCGGCCAGCACATCACACCAACACATCCACATCTCCGGCCGGCAACAAACACAATATCACACATACACGACAAAATAAAGCGGAGGTTCTTCTAAATTTCACCACATCCACATCTCACACACATACACGGCATCACTACATCCACATCTCACCTGAAAGAACGTGGAGGTTCTTCTAAATTTCCTGCATACGGCAAAATAATGCATTAGTTAATTAAAAATGCATCTTCAAGACAGTTAAAAGTACCAACTTTGGATCATTTCTAAAGCATCAAATCTTGATCCTATTTCAAATTTACCCTCATGGATCTCTTGTACTAAGATAGTACTTCATGATAAACCCTAGAAATAATTTTTTGAATACATCTAGAACCTTAATTCAAGTTGTTTTTAAGGCATGTTTAAACAGTGACTATATTTGACTTAGCAAAAAAAATTGAAAATTTTCATCTCCAAATTTTTTCATGTACTCAAATTTTCCTAGCAGCACTAACAACAACTAGCAGCACTAACAATCAACAACAGAAATCATAAAAATTCTCTTTGGAATTTCGGCAAACACCTTGGGTGCAGGGGTTCGGTAGGGGAGGGAGGAGGGGAGAGGGGAAGCACCTCGGGGAGGGGAGGGAGGGGAGGTCGTCAAGGGCGGTGTAGAGGTCATCGCCGGTGTCTCGGAGGGAGGGAGGTGCTCTTCTTCGTCAGCGGCGGCTCGAGGCCGAGCGCAACGTGGGGGCGCCGAGCGCCCTTGGGGCCGAGCGTGTGGGCGCGGCGTAGGGTTGGGCGGGGGCGGGGCGCAGGGGAGGTCGCCGGCGACGAGTTGGGGCGGGGCGCGCGCAGGGTTGGGCGGGGGCGGCCGGCGGCGGCGAGTTGGGCGGTGGTGGTTCGAGCGCGGGCGCGGTTTGGGAGTTGGGGAATTTTGGGGAGAGAGAGGCAGGCGCGGGGGAGGGCCCACATGTAAGTGGGGCAAAAGGATTCTGTGGCGCACGGTCTCACATTTCTGTGGCGCATCGGCCGGATGCGCCACAGAATTCTGTTATTCTGTGGCACATCTATTGGGGGGATGCGCCACAGAATTATGTTATTTTGTGGCGCATCTATTGGAGGGATGCGCCACAGAATATTGTGGGTTAAAAAGCAGTGCTATGCTGTTAGTGATAATCACAAAATATTTTTAGTTATATTTAAAGAAAGAATATACACACATTTGTTAGTAGACCATTATTTTATTCATGATATACATATATATGCTTGTCTCACACACACACAAATTAATACACAAAAAAAGTCTTCTTCGTCCCGGTTCCGAGCTAGCTTCTCTTCTTTCCCTTCTTCGCGGTTGAATACTTTAGGCCGGGCACCTTGAGATTTCTTCGCGTGAACGGACAACCTTTAGTAGGTAGGGAGGTCTTCCTTCTTTCTTTACTAGTAGTAGGCATGTCGAAGTACTTGTCGAATTCTCCTCGATCTTCGAATCGCCGTTCTTGTCCAAGTCTTCCTCGTTGGCGTCTCCTTCCATTCCGATGATGCTCCTCTTGCCCCTCCTCACGACAACACGGCTAGGCTTTGACGGGTCGGTAATGAAGAAGCATTGCTCAACTTGGCTAGCGAGTACCCATGGCTCATTTTTCACGGAGGCGTTCTTCGATTTGGCATCGGGTATTACCATGGTGGTGAAATACCGGCCTTCTTTGACGACGTCCTTGGCCCATCTAACACGGAACATTGGCACCGACTCTCCACAGTAGTTGAGCTCCCATATCTCCTCGATCCTTCCGAAGAATCTTTCCTTGACAGTAGCCTCGTCATCGCCGTAGGATAGCATAGTTACTCCTGAGTTTTGATATTCGCTATTCCTGTCCTTTTCCTCGGTGCAGAATCTGAAACCGCTGATGTCGTACGACTGATAGGTCCTTACGTTGTGCCCGGGCCCTGTGATAAGGAGAATATGAGTTTTTCATCTTCCGTAGATGGCGTTATGCTCTCTGCTTGAACCAGTTGCCTTTTCTTGAACCAACGCGTGAAGCTGGAGTTGTGCTCTCTGGTTACGTCTCCCTTCTTCCTCGGCCGGCCCAGGTCGATGTAATTCTGCTCGATTAAGCTTTTGTGCTCTTCCACCCAAGGTTCGATCAATTTTAAGTGTTGTAGCGCGACCCGGTGAGCCCTGTCGAAGTCGTCTTTTCGACCATGAATGCCGACAAAGAGTGAGCGGTAGCCCTCGCGGTGACCAAATCCCTCGAGCCTGCCGAGGTGCTCCTGGTGGGCAGACCAACATCCTGGTTCTCGGTGCTTAGATAATTCTGGCAGAAGGAGATGCACTCGTAGGTTAGAAAGCCCTTGGCCATGCTTGCGTCTGGACGGGCCCTGTTGCGAACGTATCCTTTCATGACACCGTTCTGCCTTTCGAACGACATCATGTAGTGCAGGAACGTCGGCCCGAGCTGCCTGATGTCATCAACGACATGGAGAAGGAGATGCACGCAGATATCAAAGAATGCGGGCGGGAAGTAAATCTCGAGCTCGCATAGTATCACCACGATCTCTTCCTGTAGCCTGTCGAGCTGCCTCACACCGATCGACTTCCTGGTGATGACGTCGAAAAAGTTGCAAAGGCCAAGCAGCGTATCACGGACGTGCTCGTCCATTATCCCTCGGATCGCAACGGGAAGTATCTGCGTCATCAGCACGTGACAATCGTGAGACTTCATCCCGCTGAACCTCTTCTTCGTTGCGTCCAGATATCTGCTTATCTTCCCCGCGTAACCGTGAGGAAATTTGACTCCTAGGAGGCACCTGAAAAACTGCTCGAGCTCCTCCGGACTCATAGTGAAGCAGGCAGCGGGAAGCACCACCGCGTTCTTCTTTACCCTTTTGCGGCGACCTTGAGTCCCTTCCGTCTGATCATCATCATCATCGTCGTCATCACTATCGGGGGCCTGAAGATCTTTCCTGATGCCAAGCCATTTCAGATCGTATCTTGCTCTCGTCCCATCCTTGGTCCTATCCGACATGTTGGAAAGAGTGCCAAGCAGACTCTCGGTAACATTCTTCGTAATGTGCATTACATCGAGGCTATGGGGCGTGTGGAGGACCTTCCAGTACTCCAAGTCGTGGAAAACAGACCTCGCTTTCCATACACCCAGCAGCGGATCTACCCTCGGTCGCTTCTTTCCCGGCGTAGGGCACTCCTCCCAATTTTTCAAAAGCTCGTCGATTTCTGTGCCGCTCCTCGGCGCGGGGTTCTTTCGAGCTCGTCTTTACCATTGAACAGGTCACCGCGTTTCCTCCACGGGTGATCCATGCGAAGCCACCTTCGAGCCCCTGGGAACACGGTTTTCGAAGACCCGGGATCCCTTGGTAGCTGGAGATGCGGGGTCTCATCCATGCACTTGACACATGCGCAGAATCCGTGGCCTACCTGGGCCGATACATATGAGCAACCAGGATAGTCCTGCACCGTCGTGAGCAACGCGGCTCTCATATCGAAATAATCTCTAGTGTAGGCGTCCCACGTACGGGCTGGCGTCTCCCACAACGTGGCTAACTCCTCTTTCAACAGCGCGAGATACAGATGTATGTCGATACCTGGTTGTTTCGGCCCCTGAATGAGAATACTCATGTGTATGTACCTTTGCTTCGTGCACAGCCACGGGGGAAGGTTGTAAGGCCATACAAACACGGGCCAGGTGCTATGCGTGCTACTCTGGTTGCCGAACGGATTGAGTCCATCGGTGCTCATACCCAGCCTGACGTTCCTTGCGTCGCCCCCGAAATTTTCGAAGGCGATGTCCAATGCTTCCCACTGGCTAGCGTCTGAAGGGTGTGTCAGGATCCTGCCCTTCTCCGGATCTTCTTCGGGCTTCTCCCTTTCCGCGTGCCATTGCATGAGCTTTGCTTCCTTAGGGTCCACGAAGTACCGCTGCAGACGGGGAGTGATAGGAAAGTACCATACCACTTTTCGAGGAACTTTCTTGTTCCCAGTACTCTTGTACCGTCCGTGGCCGCACACCGGACATGTGGTTCTGTCCTTGTACTCGCCCCGATAAATTGCGCAATCATTGATGCAGGCGTGGTATTTAACGTGTGGTAGGTCAAGAGGGCACACGACTTTCTTGGCCTCCTCGATACTAGTTGGCAATGTGTTTCCCTCGGGAAGACGATCGTGCATGAATTGCATGTTCTTGCTGAAGCTCACGTCGGTCCATTTGTTTTCCGCCTTCATCTCCAGAGCATCAAGCGTTACTTGCAAGCGCGTATCCTGTGGCCGACACCCAGGATACAACGGAGTCTTCCCGTCTATCTCCATTTGCGCCAGCTTGGCTTTCTCTCTGGCTGCAGCTCTGGCGTTGCTCGTCTCCTTGAGTAGCAGTTCTTGAACATGAGCGTCCTGCAAGGCCTTAGCGGGGTCTGCGTGTTCGCGCCACCACCACCATCTACTCCTTCATCATGACCGTGTCCGCCGCATCTCCTTCGTCATCATGATGATCTTGTCCGCCGACATCTCCTTGTCATGATGATCTTGTCCACCGACATCTCCTTCGTCATGATAACCATGTCCGGGAGACTCTTCGTCTTCTCGCCCGCCCTCGTCTTCATGCGCACCATTTGCTGTCGGCGCCTGGTTGAAGCCTAGCATGAAACCGCGCCTGAGCAGGTGATCCTCCAATTGTCCAGAATCAGGGTCGATCCAGCTCACGAGTTTGCATGTTCGACACGGACATCTTATCTGGCGCCTGTTGCACCGAATCATGTCCGCCTTCGCTTCTTCCTTGTATCTACTGATTCGACCGGAGCTCATCATGACGACCATGGTTGCCTACGCGGTATACATAGAGCAGAAACGAGAGTATGCTAATTAGAACCGCAACATGCACACACACAGACACACACATGCATGCTCACCGGAAAAATTCGGCATGACCTCTCCTAAAAGTAGGACATATGGGTAGTGCAAAAATTTGCTGAAACGGAAATGAATCAACATTTCGGCAAACATCCATGCACCACGCCAGCGCAAGCAACAACAAAAAGCAACAACATGCAAATATTCATGCACACCACACAAGCTTCATGTATAAACATCTTCTCGCCATCGTGCAAACCGCCCGCGCGACAAGCGCTTCACCTACAACAAACATCCATACACACCGCCGGCCACACAAAACATGCATATGCATGTCCATCCAACAATACTCACCTAGTAGATTCGTTACCGAGACGTGACCGTGATCGATGAGAGAGTGTGTGGTGTTGGAGGAAAATAGTGAAGAAAAAGAGATGTATTGGGAGAGGAGGAGAGTATATATGGAGGCTCCCCAAGCCATCACCAATTATCTATCAAACAAAGTAGATTTATCAACAAAAAAATGGAGAAAAATATGGGCAAAATGGGATGGGAGGGAGGACGAAGACGAGCTGGGTGGAGGAGGAGGAAGAAGAAAATGGGTGGTAGGTATGGGCTGCCACCTTTTTGTACATCTAGAAAAGGTTTTCTGTAGCGCATGGGGCCACATGCGCCACAGAGACTAGATGCGCCACAGAAATCAATATTTTGTGGCGCATCCAGACTCATGCGCCACAGAAAAGACACCCAGCCAATCATTGGTGGCCGGGCCCATAATATTTATGTGGCGCATAAGGTCAGATGCGCCACAGAAATGTTGATTTCTGCGGCGCATCCAGTCCCATGCGCCACAGAAAAGGCACCGGAGGATGCAAGCCAATCATTGGTGGCGGTGCCACCATATTTCTGCGGCGCATCAGTGTGCATGCGCCACAGAAAGCATGTATTCAGTGGCGCATGGGCTAGTTATGCGCCACATAAAGTGGCATAATTCTGTGGCGCACGGTTATATTGGTGTGCCACAGAAAGTGGTTCCACCTATAACCTATTTCCTACTAGTGCTTGCCAAAACGTTGTACATTGTGGAAAAGAGGGAGTACGTCTTTACTGTATCAGACTGCTTTCTTGAACCCATGCATGGGATACATTTATGTTGTGTTCAAAACCACAATACACAGTGGCAGAGCCACGTTAGAGCCAGTGTAGTCAGCTGACTACGCAAGTTTTTGACAATATAAGCAGAAAATTATGGAAAGATAACAAAATATATTACAAATACGTGTATTTGACTATAGAACTTTTCTATTGATTACACAGTTGAAATCCTGCTTCCGCCACTAAATACACGTGAGCAGCATGAATGCATGTGCATGCCTAACTCGAATCACGCACACAAACGGCACATGCATTTCGCTCCGCACATGATCGACCGATCACCAGAGGCTGAGTGCGTCAGGCCATACATACCAGCAGCTCCTTTGGTTTACATCGACAGAAATGCATGGCATCAGTCAACCATCTCGCATTCAGAACGGCATTGTCGATCCGAATTTTATCATCGTACAAACAAAACAGTTAACGTTACACTCGAACAAGAACGGGGTTTCTCTCGATCGCGTGATCGTGCTACACGCCGGCGCAGAGTGGAGACAAAGGGAGATGGCGTGCCAGGTGACGTTCGTGTTGAAAGGGTCCTCATATCCCTGTCAGAGCTAGCTAGAAAAACCCCGGATCGATCGACCAGCTGCTCTGATATTCTGCTTCTAGCTTTGCTACTGTATAATACTACCACACGAGGGAAGAAACAGTCGCTCCATATTGATGCGACGGTGGCCGGTGCAGACGGTGTGCGCCTAACAAGAGACAACTAGAATTTCCTTTTGAAACCAACCCATAGGGATAAGTTAAAGGTGTAAAATGCAGCTTTGTTTGTAACGAAACGCCTGCTTCAGCTGTCCCATCCGGTGCTAATTTGATTCATTAACCTGATGATAGGGTTCTACTATATAGTATAATGTTATGCCGCTAGCTAGCTATGGTTCTCGCCAGCCTTTTTCTCTCAGCCAAGCAAATCCGGACTAAATATCAGGTGCGCCGGGGACATTTCGTGTCACCAAAGGAATCCGCCACCTGTTTTTGGCACTTGGCATCAGTCAGTAATTACACAAATATGGCAGTGCAAGTTTTATCTTAATCCAAGACGTTTTTTTCTTTTTTTTTTCCGTTGTGTAGCCTCTGAACGTTCACTTTCAGCTACATGAAGTCATTGCATTTTTACTGCTATTAGACGCTAGTAGACATATTATTTTACCATACATGGGCCACAACTACGCAAGATCATCACAATTACATTTTATATGTAAGCGATGATAGAGAATATTCACAGACGTTTACTGTTGGTAGCATAGCGCTATAAAGTGCACCAGGTTGTACAAAAAAGAATGCATCGATACATAAGTATATATCATAGTCATATGAGTAAGCAACTAAAATCCTAGGTAAATAGGTCTCTTCAATAGAACCTTGGTAGCTAAGAGTGTCAGTAAAAGTAACAAGGCCACACATACATGTAAATAACTCAATTATCTAGTGACAGAACTAATAGAAGTAATTTATACAAAACACAAAAAACACTGCATAGAAAATAGGATAAGTGATTTTGTTTTTTGAATCTCAGGGAGGTGTTTCGCCAGTTCCATTGCATCAACGAAACCATCATCGCCAGTCTTATACTCCCTCCGTTCGGAAAAGGATGTCTTGGATATATCTAGATTTTGATGTATGTGTACACTAAAACATGTCCACATACATCCAAATTTTGATATATCTAAGACATCCTTTTCCGAACGGAGGGAGTATGAAGTAGTTTTTCGAGGCTGCTTAACAGAAAAGCAGTTCTCAACAAAATTAGGATAGGCGATTTCACCGCCCAAATTAATTTCGTTTCCCTAAAACTAATAAGCAGCATGTACACATGTACATGGTTTAGTTTCACGTCATTCTTAGATTTAGATATGGCTACAATTACCAAACATTATCATCCGGTAGAAAACTAAATGAGCTCTAACACTTACAAGTAGTCATAATGTGGAACTAGCCAAACAATAAAACCATGGAAAGATTCACACTGCAACCGATGATTAATATGATCACAAAGTGATATGTTCAACAATAACACTTCTGGTAAAACGCTTGAAATGAAGCGTTAGTACTGGGGTGGTACTATCGAAGAAATGTGAGGCTCACAGTAATTAAAACCGAACAAAGAAAATAAACATGCGGTTTTTCTAATTCTCATTTCTTGGCGGTCAGTCGAGTCATACAACATTGGATTTATATCGCAATTCCTGCACCTATGAGTTGCAATTTGCGTTGCAGCTGAGAAAAATGCTCCGAAAGGTTTTGCTTCGTAGTATTGTGCTAGTCATGAGTTACAATATGGGTTACAACTGTGAATCGATCATGTCACCTAACCGAGAACTAAGTTAATTCGATTAGTCATCCATAAACACATACAGGGAAAACAAAACCTGAGTTGTACAACAGACATATTTTTAGACGAGATCGATCAATTAATTAACTATGCCACCTCGTACGTCGTATACTACTCCCACCCAACTCGGCGTCTATATATAGAGCTCGGTTCGATTAGCCAACAAGTTAATTAGGCCATTAGCATTGTACCAAGGTCTAATTTAACTACTAGGATCAAGTGCACTAAGCATACACACTTCCACGTACTACATGGACATGTCACCCAACAACTTCACCACCTCCTTGTGTTTGACACAGCAAAATGCTTCGTTCTACACTGAGCAAGAACTAGACAACTACCTCCACCCTTACTACTACGGTATAGAGGAGGCCGCGCCCGACGGCGACGAGCTAGAGCTCGGCAGCTCCCGCGCTCACAAGGCCACCAAGGTTGACTACTTCAGCTCGCCGTACCAGTCCTCGTGGCCGCCGGCGCAGGTGGATGTCGAGTCGTCGCGCGTCAGGAAGAAGCAGTTCCGTGACGTCCTCGAGAGCTGCAAGCAAAAGGTTGAGGCCTTGGAGGCTCTGGAGTCGCCAACGGCGGGCGGCAGCGGGCCGTTCGAGCTGGAGCAAAGCGAGGCGGTGTTCGCTGCGGGTGTGGGCGGCGGTGGTGGCGGCGCTGATGGCATGCGGCTCGTGCAGCTGCTGGTGGCCTGCGCCGAGGCGGTGGCGTGCCGCGACCGTGCACAAGCCGCGGCGCTGCTGCGCGAGCTCCAGATCGGCGCGCCCGTGCACGGCACGGCGTTCCAGCGCGTTGCGTCATGCTTCGTGCAGGGCCTCTCCGACCGCCTCGCCCTCGCGCACCCGCCGTCGCTGGGGCCAGCAAGCATGGCGTTCAGCGTCCCGCGGTCGTCCTGCCTCGACGGAGCGCGCGGGGAGGCGCTAGCCGTAGCGTACGAGCTGTGCCCTTACCTGCGCTTCGCGCACTTCGTGGCAAATGTGTCCATCCTGGAGGCCTTCGAGGGAGAGAGCAACGTCCACGTGGTGGACCTTGGCATGACGCTGGGCCTGGACCGTGGCCACCAGTGGCTAGCACTGCTCGACGGCCTCGCCGCTCGCGCTGGCGGCAAGCCGGCGCGCGTGCGTGTCACTGGCGTCGGCGCACGCCCGGACACCATGAGAGCCGTCGGACGCGAGCTTGAGGCGTACGCTGAGGAGCTAGGGATGCGCCTCGAGTTCAGGGCGATCGACCGGACGCTGGAGAGCCTCCACGTGGACGACCTCTGCGTCGAAGCCGCCGAGGCCGTTGCCATCAACAGCGTCCTGGAGCTGCACTGCGTGGTTAAGGAGAGCCGGGGCGCGCTCAACTCCGTGCTGCAGACCATCCGCAAGCTCTCGCCCAAGGCTTTTGTTCTCGTGGAGCAGGACGCTGGGCATAACGGCCCCTTCTTCCTGGGCAGGTTCATGGAGGCGCTCCACCACTACGCTGCGCTGTTCGACGCGCTGGACGCGGCGCTCCCACGCTACGACGCGCGGCGCGCTCGTGTCGAGCAGTTCCACTTCGGCGCTGAAATCCGGAACGTGGTCGGGTGCGAGGGCGCGGCGCGCGTGGAACGGCACGAGCGCGCGGACCAGTGGCGGCGCCGCATGAGCCGCGCGGGGTTCCAGTCCATGCCGATCAAGATGGCAGCCAAGGCACGTGAGTGGCTGGAGGAGAATGCCGGAGGCAGTGGCTACACGGTGGCCGAAGAGAAGGGGTGCCTCGTGCTTGGATGGAAGGGTAAGCCGGTCATCGCAGCCTCTTGCTGGAAATGCTAGGCATGTACTCACTGCTGCTCAGCGGCCGGCCGGCTGCCGGTCGGAGACGTATACTTCCCCGGCACTTCACAGTCGCATATACGGCGGATTGTAAGATTATTAGGCGAGGGCCGGCGGGAGGTATACATGCTACATAGAGGTGATAAATAAGAGACAAGCTCAGCTGAGGTATATGCACAGGCGATGCTCTGATGCTATATATATGTTGTTCAAGCCCTTCACATAGTGCTTGTACTTTTTTCACAAATTTTGTATAGGTCTTTTAACTGATCGATATAACTTCTTGCTGAAGCTCATAATTAATCCTCTTCATTTTAAGAATAATTACTAGTTTTTGCCCAACAAATGTGTGGTTTTTATCATACGTTTTGGAGGTCTCTTTGAGGTTTTTTACGAGTAATATATGTGACCCTCTCGACTTCACTATAGAGTGCGGTGCAGCGTTCTGACTATCAGCTCTAGTGAGGTTGATATTTAACATAATCGATATGGTATTCGCAAGTTAAAAAAATCCCTAACATTTTTCCTGGATACATGCATACCTACAAAGTGTTGTTAAATAATACTCTGTATCTTGAGCTAAACAAAAATCACAAAATTTGGCGCTAAAAGGGGAAAAATCGATTTTTCGCTCCACATTTGTCTTTTTTGATCGCAGGTTAAAATATATTTTGATGGAAAAAAGTTATACATACTAAACATCTATATGTATTTGTATATTTTTCTTAGGAAAAAAGGGTTTCTACCTTTTTGAATCCGAACACTCTAGAGCTCAGGATCCAAAACGATGATTCGACTCACTATGCGTTTTGTCTTGAACCAACCTCCTACCGTTAAGATGCATCTCGAAATTATTTTTTGAAAAAACTCTAGGATGTAAATTTGCAAAATTTGTGCAAAACAGATAGTATGTGATACCCAGAGAAGAAAATAAAGAAACAGCAGTATATTTAATATAGTACACATATTGGTATGTTTTATATGATTTACGATGACCACGTCTTTCACAAAAAATGCGAATCCTCATGCTGCAGCAAGTGTTACACCATAAAATACTGCTCTTACTCCCTCCAGATTTAAATTAATACCACTATCAAAATACAATTTTCCTTATACAAAGTCACTCTCTCTTCACGAGAAGGGTTGACTTTTTTACCTCGTACGATGGTGCTTATTAATGCAAACGTTGCACAAAGGATAGTGAAGAAGGCATCACATGTAAGATGTTTAATTAGTCCGAGATATTTTCCACACAATTAAACATACTATTTATTAGTTGGCCCTATTTTCTTGGTATCTGAAAAATAGGATAGTGTCCTTGTATAGAAATCAGATAGACTATTTGATTCTCATGATTTGTATAAAAACATAATAGGGAGGTTGGAAAACTACATGAAATTAGCATCAGAGTGTTCGATGAAATCCCAAGAAAACTAATTAACAAATGGTAGCATAATATTGTAGTAGTCATTTTTTTTGCTGAGCAACTATAGTGGAAATCCATAACGGGTAGTAGGTGCAGATGCACCCACTGCCCAAAAAACAAGTTTTAAAATGTCAAAAAAATCGGATATATTTCAAGATATTTTGTGTTAGCACAAAAATTTACATGAGGAAAACACATTTTTTGTGACCATTGTAAAAAAGACAAATACGGACGCTCCAAAATAATTTTATATGAGACATTTCTTGTCTTTTTTGCACAGATCAAAAAATGCTTTTTCTCCACGACATTTTTTGTGCTAACACAAAATGTTCTAATGTATATCCGAAATTTTTCTATAATTTTTTGACATTTTGAAAAAAATTAAAAATGTTTTACTTAATAGGTGCATCTGCACCTTCTACCCAAAATGCCGCCTTCGCAACTATAGCCACTAAATTTATGTGTAGAGAAAGTACCACTGAAGTGATTGGAATCTTATTTAGTAGAACAGGTGCTCCGATTGACAGTGAAGCAAGGAACAAGCCTCATCCCTCGCCATCACTCATTGCTATGTAAATGTCGATCAATTACGTAGAGCGCAATCGAATAACCAAAACACTAGTACAAGCACGACTAGGGACAACTAACAAAAGAAGATTCAAACAAATGTGTTTGTTTTTATGTATACTTGAACTGAATTATGCATACACAATCACACTTGACGCCTAGCTAATTCGATCATGTCTATGAAGAATGCATCCTCATGAACTTTTCCCTACATCATTTATATGAGCAGCCAACATCAAATCATGAAATCCCAAATGACTGATAGGCTAATCAAGAAGTACTTGTCAACTTACTTTATGGAAGGAGCATATCATATAGTCTGTCTGGAAGTCTGCTAGGTATTAGACGTGTACTTGAGAAAGTTCGATAAGTTTATAAGTGGCTATATATTTCCAAGAATGCAACTAGCACACATGACGTAGCATGAAACTACATGGTATAACATAGGGAATAATATGAATCCCCAGAATAAAAGAAACTCACACTAGATCTCCGCATGAGGAATTTGACATAAATCGTTCCAGACATAGGGTGTCGATAACATGGTGTTGTCAATTGTGTGCATGGTGCACATGGGTAGACTACTATATATAGCTGACAATTCTACACTAGGATTTGTTTACAATGTATTGGTTAATACTTCATGCATTCTGAAATTATCTTTCTTACACTTTCATTTAGTTACACCTAAATTTCATAATCTTTTACTCAAGATTTCTCTCGGCTATTCGCTGGATTCATGAAATCTAAAAAAATACTCTACTAGTTTTGTAAATATTTAATGATACTATGGGAAATGACACATACAATTGCATTATAATACAACCGTGGAATAATCTATAAATATTGGTATCCTATATCTTGACCTAAAACTAGAAAGTACATTTTTTACAATGACCTACAACTTGAATTTATAGACATGTATTTGTAATTGTAAGCATTAGTATTGTTCACAAACTTCTTTATTATTAAATGAGAGTTGGTAATGGTACTTCACACAACACTCATCATCAGACGCATGCACACTATTCAATTTGCATCAATCTCACACATGTTCATAACCCACAAGTGCAGGGGATCGCAACAATCTTCGAATATAGTATTTCAATCCAAGTTCATTGATTCAACACAAGGGGAGTCAAAGAATACTTATAAGCCTTTTAGCATATGACTTGTCAATTCAAACACACCTGGATGAATATTTGCTTGACAAAATTTATTGGTAGCAATAGTTATATGGCGGCAGCAGGAATATAGTGATAGTAATAGCAGCGACAAAGTAAACAAAACCAATAAAAGTTAAGTAATAGTGAACAACAGTGATGGACAACCATAGGCATGAGGATGGATATATTGGCGATGCATGGTTAAGATCACTTATGTAATAGTTATTAACTCAGGGCAATGATATAACACTCCACTTTATCAATCATATTTAGGCATGTATTTTAAAAATGGTTGTATGTGCTTGCAATAAGAACTTGCACAACATTTTTTGTCCTTCCGTTTCTGCCACCCAAGGAATTGAGTGTATTTAAAATATTCATTTTACAATGCACCAGAGCAAAGAATTAACACTATATGAATACATGTAATTCTCAAGTTAAAGTAGTCTCTTTGATATCCCAACATGTCACCTTGGCCCTTGGGTCTCCAGTTTTGGATAATTAACACGAGCTGAAATCATGGCACTCCAGCCCTAATGGCAAGCATTAATCATTGCAAAGTCAAAGCAACAACAATCTCTGAACATAATGGAACTAGGCATCAAGTTCTAATCAATTCTAACATCTATTACATAAGAAATCTCATCCAATCCCATCCATCCTCTATGCTCCTACAGTAGGGAGAATTACTTGTGTGAAAAAAGGTATAGAAAAACACAATTTGTGCCAAGATATATTCTATCATCGATATGCATAATGCATCCTCCTGAACCATTCCCTCCAGTATGAACAAGTTATGAGTAGGCAAGAGCCAAATTCAAATCATGAAAGTTATAGTCACATGTGGTATAATCAAGAAGTACTTATCAACCGAGTTCACGGATGGAGCATAGCGCCACTGGTAGAAAACGGTTCATCAGTCGCGGTCCAGAGGGCCTTTAGTCCCGGTTTTCCAACCGGAACTAAACTTTCGGGACTAAAGGGGGGGGGGGGGGTGGGGGGTCCTTTAGTCCCGGTTATCCACGAACCGCGACTAATGTGCATCCACGTGGCCACGGCCGGGCGCGCATGGCGGGGACTCTTTAGTCCCGGTTGGTGTTACCAACCGGGACTAAAGATTTCTGCTTTTTGTTTTCTATTTATTTATTTTTTTAGGGGTTTATTAGGGTTTTCGATTTTTTGGTTTCCATTTAATTCTTTTTTATGAAGATCACGTTGCGCAAAAAACAAGTCGTATACATAAAGTTTACACTACCTCGAGATCACGTTTGATGCATATATATATACATACGCACACAAGTTGATTTAATGAAATTCTCACGTCGAGATCACGTCAATTACATTGGAGGCATAAAATAATTACTAGGGTGATAAAATTCTCCGGTTTTCATCAGGACCGCCGAGTTCAAAAATCCCGACATTTCCTCTTGAATTATTTTTAGGCGCTTCGTTGGTAGGAGCTGGTCCCGCATTCTTTCCATCTAGATCAATATGAATATGTGAGTTTTGTGTAATATATATGAAATCATCATAAAATAAATTATGAATGGAACTCAACACAATATGGTAATAAAAAAATTGCGAATAGTGTATACGTACTTCAGCTGTTCTGATTTCTCTATTCCGCTCAGTGACAAAAGAGTGTATGTACTCGCAAACGTAGTATGCACATAAATTAGTCCCTTTTGGCTGCCTCAGACACCACTTTACAAATAATAGAATTTAATCAAAATAATAATCAAGCATGATAATGGTATTGAAACTAGAATTAAAGAGTTGCGCTGACATATATATATAGTACTACTTACCTTGGTTTCATAAAAATACAGCTTCGGTTTCCATTTCCCTGGAACCTTCTCGATGAACCGTTCCCAAACCCTGCCCGGCAAAAGAAAATATTTAAAAGAGTTATTAATTACTTGATATCGGAAAATGAACGAAAGAGATCGATATAGAGCTATAATGATTGAAATTACCTCTGAAGCATTTCTTGCAAGTCGAGGTACTCGTCCATATCTTTTCTTAACGAGTCCAAGACTTGAACGACTCCTTGGTCAACTCTAATGACTAGCAGAATCCAGTGAAAACTGCGCACGTACAATCTATTTGATTTCATGCCAAGTATTATACGTGTACATAAAAATGTTTGGTACTGTATAAATGACTTCCCAAAAAATTAAATTCGTGCACATGATGTAGCTTGAAACTTAATTACGCAGCAAATATAACATCAATACTAAGTTAGATCTTCTTAAAAATATAATAAACTTACACTAGTTTGTTTTCTATGATACTTGACATAAATGGTTTCAGACACATCGGGTCAATAACACGATCTTCATCCAAGGGCACGTGGTCAATAATGTGCATGGTGCACAAAGGGTCCACTACTATAGCTAACACGTCTACATAAGGATTTGCGGACACAATTTACACTTTATAAGTACTAGAATTATCTATTTAGGTATATCTAAATTTCATAGTCTTGTACGCATGATTTCTCCTTGGATTGTCGGTGATTCATGTACTCTAAAAACACTCGACCACTTTGTGTAGATATTTAATGATAGTATGGGAAAGCGCACAATAGAATTATAATGCATCACGGGACACAAATTATGAATTAATCGGTAGAATAATTTGAAAATATTAGTTTGCTTATGCCAAAATCCACTACAAAAGATTTTCTAGAACACCTAAAACTAAAAATATAAATAGCAACAAAATACAACTTCAATTTACCACTATACATGTATTTGTAATGATAAGATATTTACTTTAATACAAATGACCATTTCTACATTATAAATGATTTAATTATATCAAAAAATTATCTGTAAATATTGTATATGTATGATGCATTAATATGAACTACACAAATTTATCAAAAATCTTAGTTACAAAGAAGTAAAATAGTTTTATATAAATAGATGAGGACATTATAAATCTTATGCTTTTCCAAGGCTAGAACCAACGACTGCAGTCTAGGTGTTGGTCTTCTCTAGCCCGAATAAGACGAGGAACATCAATTTCATGATGGCTCCTAGTGCACAATAGAATGGCTCCTAGCTAAATACAAATGCCGACGTATTAGTGTAGTACAGCATTAATAAGCCACGGTAAGTTTCATAGCTCATGTCACTCTAGTTTCACTTTAAGCGGTACGCCCAGAAGATCAGACCTGCCAATGTCATCCCTCCAAAACCGATCACAAGACAGAAGCAGCGAGTGACTGATCTCACCAGCACCGAGAACAAGTTACCGAGAAGAACCCACAACTGGAACACGCCAAAGAACGCGGTGATGCAGCTAACAAGCTGCCAAAAGAGCACGAAACGAAGGTTGTTAGCCTATATTGTTTCAAATATTAATTCCCACTGTCAATTTTGATGAAAGGCATGTCAAAACATTGATGAAATAATCTTACGGAAAGTAGGGAACCAAAATGTCCAGTGTAGCTTGCGTAGACCACCAAGTAGGATGCGTCAACAGTGCTGATCAGAGTCATCACAAAGCCATAAATATCAAACGGGATGTCTGGCTCGGCCGACGTGCCGCACAAGGACTGCACACAATTTTGCATTAGCAAGAGTAGAAGTTCTACAATCATTCATAGCTAAACTTATTGAGATCTCAGAGATCATACCGCTTTAAGTACTGGATATGCATTAAGAAAGAGTGCCGTGAGGCCTGCCATCGCACCATAGAACAAACCTGGTCCCTTGAGAGCATATACATGCAGCTGGTTCTGGATGGCGTACAGTATGACATAGAAGCGTACCGAAACGCACCAATCACCATTGCCATCTGCATTACAATTGGTAGCAGCCAAGTTTATTCACTCTATTTGACTTTGCTAGATCAGCGAATTTTCATGAAATACTTAAGTAGTGAGGGCAGTGAGGGTGCTTACAGCTAAACGCCCAAGGATTGGTCTGCCGAACACTACTGCATGTAGCAGCCAGATATATGCACAAACTGTACTTAATGTCATCCCCACCAGGCAAACATACAGAGCGTCCAGATGCTCGTTCACTTTTTGCACAAACATGATGTGCCACACAAGAGTGAGAAGTTCAAAAGAGCGCTCACAATGAACGACCTGATGGGGAAATATCTCTTCACTTCTTTAGTCATTGGTACAACGCATATCAGAAGGCTGTGGAATGGTTGCAAATAGGTTATGCATTGCACAAAAATATAAAATATACCGTTAGAAGTGAAGATTCTAAATAAATAAATATACAGCTACCTTTGGAAGTGAAGATTTTAAGTATTAAACATTATGCATTAACCGTTAGAAGTGAAGATTCTAAATATAAATATACAAACTACCGTTAGAAGGAAATATGTGAGACGTTGAGTAACAAAAGAACCGTACAATATGGAGCAACGCTTAGCAGTATTGCTAGCAGGTTGAATAAGAATGGAACACCCATCAGCTCGTGCACAATGCTTGGCCCTGGGGCTTGGTCCATGATGAAACCTAGACACAAAGGTAAACATTCAGATAAGCTGTATAAAATCATGGCGCTATGCGTGGCGCGCAGAGGTAACGAGTGCATCGCCGCTCTCTGTCTCTGGAATGCGCAGCTAGCGCACAGCCCCGGCACGCACCACCGCGCATCCGAGTAGGCGCCGGGTAACCTCCTCGTCGAGCTCGCCGGGATGGTGCAGCGTGGCCATGGGAGAGCACGGCCGTGCGCTCACATGGCCACGCTGCGCCATCCCGGCGAGCTCGACGAGGAAGCCACCCCGGCACGAGCTGGGATGCGAGCGTTTGTGCCCGTATGGCGCGGCCGTCTGTGCAAGGGCGTCGCCTCCCGCCGGGAAAGAATGTTGTGTGGCGCCCTGCCGTGCGTGCTAAAGTTGGTCCATTTCGCCATGAAAGCCCTCGACTTCGAACCAAAAATCACGCATGCGACAGGCCGGATATCGACGGCGAGGTAGGGCGAGCCTGCGCCGTCGACGTGCTCCGAGGAGGCTCGTTGCAGCCGCCGGGCCGCGACGCTCGTCGTCGGGCGTGGCGGGCAGGGGCCGCCCGTTGCCCCGGCTCGCCAGGCCCGACGACGAGCGCCGCGACCCGGCGGCTACGACGAGCCTCCTCAGAGTGCGGCGACCGCGCGTGCCCGCCCTGCCTCGCCGTCGCCGGCTTGTCTCGTGAGACGGGGTGGCGTTCGTACTTCGTAGTTGGGTGCCCCGGCCAAAAAGTTAAGTGGTGGCGATGAGATCTTCGTACCTTTGCTGCTGAGGACCAACGTCGCGCCCGCCGCCACTTGGAGGGTTTAGGAACCCTCGTGAGGCAAAGCTTTGGGCGAGGAGAGAGAGACGGCAAGGTGCGTCCGCGTGGGAGAGAGAAGAAGGGGGAGGACGGTCTCCTACTCGTTGGACCCCTCTCGCAGCGGAAGATGGTCACAAAAAATAGCTGAATAAAAAAAAATCTTAGTTGAAGCAAAAAAAAATTATTAAATGGGAGATTTTAAATTTGAATGCATCTTAGACGTAAATGCCAACTAAAGTGTGCCCAGCGCGTCTCTAAAATGTTGTCCCCTCGAAAAAATGTAAAATGGTCCCTAAGTCACAAAAATATGTATAACTAATAAAAATAAAGTATGAACTTTGATATGTATTATTTTTTAAATAAAATAAAATGTAAAGGTAGGACCCAGTCAGTCATTACGAATTACTTCTTTTCGCAATCTATCTTCGGACTTCGTGATAGGGCGATGACAATTTGCAATTTTGCAAAGGCACTGAATAAGTGAAAGTTTTGTCTCATGGTGTACTTCTATGATGGCTTTGTCTTCGAGAGGCGGGACTAAGCCGATGTGTGTTTCCGGCATAGACCGTCAGGGCGTCTAGGACAACCACGGAAAACCCGAAGTTAAGGGAGTCGTCGACTCGGTTGCCCGTGACGAACCAGCGATCAAGGTACGGTGGCAGACTTGGACAAAGTCGAAAGGGTCCTGAGACTTGGCTCTCGATGTCTAGTGTGTGTCGCGATCACATGATGATCAACATGAACAGTCTCGCGGCGGTGAACCATACAAACTAGAGTGAACTTGTTGGACTAAAATATGAACAAATGTTTTATGATTAGAGAAGTTCCTCCAAAAATTCTGAAGTTACCCTAGTGCTTTGAACCAATGATATCTTAATTCTTGTCTTTGAGTTGATGGGTGGTCATTTGAGGTTTGGCATGTACAATTTATACTCTAGCAACATCGCCAATCATTATGCTTCACGACATCGCCCGCGGCCCTTTTGTCGTTTTACAAAAAAATATGGTATCTTTCTGTACAACTCATTCATTCTCACAAACCTCATGTGTTGTGTTGGTCAGTCTAGACTCAAAACATAAAATTCTCTAGGTAACTTTTTTATGAGCGATCTGACTTTATAAAATACTCCCTTCATTTCACAAATAAGATGTCTTAAGTGTTTCACATGTTGTTTAGATTCGGACTAAAATGAGTAGACATATACAACAAAACGTGTCTAGATACATGTGTATACATATGAATGTGAAAATTGTCTAAATCATTTTATATTGTGGAACGGGGGTGTATAAGCTAAAAAAAATTGATCAAAGTAACCAAATCAGAAGTATGAAAAGAAAAGGATATACGCAAACCGTAAACTACACCAAACCACTATGAAGTCGACGTATCTATATGTTCGGGCAATCGCATCTTGACGTTCTTCAGTGCACCCGACAACTAAGCCGTAGAAGACCATACACGAACAACAAGCTAGGTTTTAAATATCCGTGTGATCCACCCACCAGACTAACCTCGTCTTAGCAATACCAAACCAGTACGAAAGCAAGTTTTGCTAGCAAATGAGGCCACACAGACCGATTCACTATTGTTTTCATCCATGTGGCGACGAGTGCACTTTTTATTTATTAGAAACTAGTGGGGCAAAAGCTTTGCCCCATTTTGATTAATTAAGATAGTGTGTCAAACAAGGGGTGATGAGTGCACTTGATGATGGAAAACGCCATCTTTCGGTCATTTGTGATTGCACATGGTGGACATGCTAACGACGAGCATTCGAGGAGTTTGGGACACAAAAAAACAAACATTTTGAGATTAATTAGGGACTTGAAAATTTGGAACCGAAGGATTTTAAACACACTAGTTTGGGCATATGCATCAGATGACAATGTGATACTAATCTCGTATAAAGCTCTTGAAATATATTCTTGTCCAATTATCTGTCTCGTATGCATGGCTGAGAATTGGCTACGACGTTCCAAACGGTACCCTGTAAACAGCTTAAATGAGAGATGTCTTGAGGAAAAATGATCATCATTTTGAGTGTGTCCACTCCAGCCAGCTTAGATTAATTTAGGTCCAGTTTTTAAACAAATTTAACTTTAAAGCACGATTGTGCAACATATACTAGGGGAAACAAAAGCACGAGTAGGGTGCCGAGCTGCAGCGCGTGAGCACTAGGACAGGCGGTCCGGCCTGGTGTGCATGCCCAGTTCAGGACCTCAACGCCGCCGCTTTCCAGCGGACAGAAGGGGAGCGGAGCCATTTTCATGCCCCCTGATGCTGCCGACTGCGGCGACTGCACGGAAGTCGGGCGGAGCAGAGTTGACCGTAGTTCGCGGTGTACGTGCTAGCGGCTTCGGACGCATGTGGCCCGGCCGAACGTTGCGGGGAGGCTTGGGACACGGTTGGCAAGCTGCAGGTGACGGCGGATACCATGAAATGTGGTGAGTCACATCCATAGGCCATAGCAGAAACGACGGCTTGACAGACTCGAGACTCGAGATAACACATTGGTACCGTAGTTGGCGATACCATATTTTGTTCGGAACAGTAATCCTCGTTGCCTGACAAGAAGGCCTAGCGAATCGAGTGGGCAGAGCAGACGCCGTTATATGGATGATTTTAGCGGGCAGTCGCGGACGTCCCGTAGCACGGGCTGTCAGCTTGTGGACAGCCCGCTAAATAAATGGAGTAAGGGCAAATCCAACCGAAAACATAAAATGGAGCCCGGCCTATATGGAGCCTTTTTTTACAGAAAATTGGAAATCGATATTTTTAAGTTTTCAAAAATCGTGAAAAAGATCCTGTATGTAGATATTGTCAAGATCTACAATCGTGCTAATTTTCAACTCCAATTTATTTATTTATTTTGGGCTGCACAAAAAACACAAACGGGTGAATCTGAGTGGTGAAGAATACACAGTTTCAAAATTTTCAAATTTCCCTCAATTTGTCTTTTTCGTACAACTCAAAATACAAAGATTTTGGAGTTGAAAATTTTCACGATTGTAGATCTCAACAATATCTAAATCCAAAAAATTTATTGTGATTTTTAGGAACTTAATAATATCGATTTCAAATTTTCATAAAAACGAGCTCCATGTAGCCCGTGTTCCAAAAACCCACTCTCCAAATCAAACGGGGCGACCTATTTAGTCTGCCCGCTGACGCATGTAAAATGCATACATGAACTTTGCATTATTTTACTTCTATTCTAATCATATTTGCATCATATAAGGGTTATATCAATGTTTTATAATGATTTTGGGAATATTTCATAGTTTTCCCATTTATTTGGAATTAACCCTGTTTTCCAGAAAACGTCTTTTTTAATGTTTCAGACTTTCCGGGAGCTTCGGGACTCCAAAAAGGGCAAGGCCAAAGAGCACGGTTCAGAATTTTCGAGACGAACGCAATGGGCTCAAATTGAAAACCAGAAGCCCAACAGGCTGGAAGATAGAGGGTCCCACGCGGCCTCCTGTACCTGGCCGCGTGGGCCCACCTCTTTTCCCCCTCGGAGCTCCGTGGCCGTCGATTTTTGCTCCACCGACATAGTCTTGACCTAAAAACGCCTATAAAAATAGCCCCCCGACGTTCTCTGGAGGCAGCGCCGCCGAAACACAGAAACACCGAGACAGAGACCTGGAGCTGCAGATTGGAGGGGGAAAACTCCGGCGAGGCGCTGCCGGGGTGGTCTCCATCTTCTCCAACGACTTCTCCACCGTCTCCATGATGAAGGGGGAGTAGTCCACCCCCTGGACTTGGGTTTGTGGTGGTAACTTATGTATCTCTCCTCTCTTTGAGCTTCACTAATTAGTACCGTATGAGCTGTTGAACATGATTACTGTCATCTATGTAATTCCTATGGTGGATATTGTGGTATGAGATGATTTGTTATGCATTTCCTGTTGTGTTGGAACTTTTATGATTTATCATACTTTTGAGATATTCTATGATGCATGTGATGGTTTGATTTATGCATAATGCCTTGTTTATCCTTGTCATGAGGTGCTTGACACCACCAAGTGTGGATAGATGAGAGAGATGTGGTCACACACACAAAATATGAATCATTACACTAGTGTTTAGAATATTTTCCATTAAGAAGTATGATATATGTAGGTATGGGATGGCAACATCCTTTATCTGGGGGTAAAAAGGGAGAAGTATGATGTGGGAGTGACAGCAACCATGCTAGCCTTACGAGGGTGACATAGCACACAAATGAGTATTTCTTTCAACTATGTGTTTTAGGACATATAGCCGTCATAAAAACTACCATTAAAACATGACAATTATGTGTACTTTATCTATAACATGATAATCACCGTAGGTGAGAGAGAGAGGATTAAGTGAACCCATGAACCCATGTCCATTGTTCCTATAAGAAAAAAACATTTGTCTTGTCCTCTTGCATTGAAGAGGATTGGGACACTTTTACATTCTTGTTTTGTTACATTAAACTTCCATCCATTAAATCAACCATCTTGTTCCTTAAACTTGTTTAGTGCATAATCAACTAAAACTTGTGACACTTTAGTTGTAGGGAACAGTTAACTTTTCCTTCTTGCTCCTACGGATCGATACCTTACTTCCACATTGAGAGGTGCTATAGTGATCCCCTGCTCTTGGGGGTTATCACCCGCGTCCTTTTGTGTCCGCGTGGCCAAAACCAAATCCTAACGGGGCGACATAAACGGACCGTTGTCTGATTTTTTTTGTCCGTGGGGACCCATTCTAGGTCCAAATTTGGGCAAAGTTTGCGTCGACTCCAAACACGTGCGGACAACTCTTATGTCCTCCCCTTATCCGCCACTAGCCCGCGTAGCAGACAAACCGCTCTCCACCTCTTTCCTTCTCCTCCCTCCTCGCCACCGCCACCCCGATTTGGTCCTATTGGCCATCCCCGGCGACCCTCTTCTCCACCGCCACCGGAGTTGCTTCCTCCCCACCACGGATGGTGTTGCTTGTGCCCCTGCATCTCGGAGCGCCCGAGACCCGACGATGTACACAAGGTGTTCGTCCATTTGACCCGCCCACACAGAGGTACGAATCCATCGCTTCGCCGGCCTAGACCATGGCGGATAGCTCGGATGATTAGTTTTACAAGAACATCCTCATGTACTCGTTGTTGTCCGATGATTCGTCCGACGATGACAGTGATGTCCTGGTTGCACCCTTGTCGTCAATGAACATAGTACGAGGAAGTGGTCATTGTTCAGAGGTTGTTGTCGGTCCGTGCTCCTGCCTTGGACCATAACAGAGAAGCTGGCCTTGTCCTACTGTATGAGGACTACTTTCAATGCACCCAACAAGTTTACATTCCCACAAATTTTCGGCACCGCTTCCAGATGAAGAGAGTTTTTCAACCGTATCCGATGGGAGTGATACACTATGATGATTATTCCATACGCAAGCGAGATGATTATTTTATATGCACAACATTATCGTAGAGGATAAGTGTGATGATAGTCCCTATGACGAAGCTTGACAGTTTCAAGGTGAGTTGGTTCAGACCCAAGGTGGAGTGGTTTCATTTGTTAGTTACTCGGTTTCCATCATGGTATGTGTGATAATTAAAGAGACTCGCGTTCAACTCCAAAATGATTTGGTGGAGATGGTTCACCTAGGGAACCAATAGTTCCATTTGCCCAATTCCTTCCAAGTTATTTGCTACAATTTATTTATTTGGTTTGTAAAATTATTCGTGGATTCACTTAGGTAACTATTTGTTTTATTTGATTGTAAACTATTTGTATTACTTGTTTAAATTTATGTGATGGAATGGCCGAGACAAAAATGTCCAAAATGCTCACAAGAATGGCTGGGTGGACCAAATGGGTCGTCCCGTTGAGTGCACTGGCTAGGAAAGGTCGGACAAGAGGCGGACATACGTCTGGATGGCGACCCAAACGAACAAAACCTGGACAAAATGGGTGTCGGTCGCCTCGTTGGAGTTGCCCTAAAAATTGCCTATATGGAAAAAATTAGTAATCCTAAACATGGTAAAAAAGTTCAGAAACTGTTTTCCAGGAAAACATGATCAAATATTGTTTAAAAAAGTTTCGTTGGGGAATGGCATACATTGCCCCATGGGTAAAAGATTTGCAAAAACACACACACACACACAATATTGCGTCATATATTTATTTGGCTTTTTCCTCTGAGGTCAGTGAGTATCGTTCCTTGGCCAAACATTTTTATACGGGTAAAAATATTTGAACATCTTGAATTCTAAAAAAAAAACCCAGAATTTCTTGACTTTTTGAATTACTACATTATTTTTCATAATTTCATATAAATAATAAAATGTGGCAAACAAATTAAGTGAGGAAAAAATCTGTCGTAATGATGAAAAATCAGGATACAAGAGACAATGATGTTCAGCTTCAAAATGCTGAAACCTCATTTCCATCATCATTTCTTTGTGTAGTTTTTAATTTTTCTCATACAATCGCCTCACAAACTTACAGTGTCCAATAAATCGCAAACCACCTAAGAAAACAACAAACACCGAGAATACAAATAAATCTATACAAATTTCTCTTATTCTTTCTTTGTTGAAAATACATGTTTTTTGTCATGAATGACAGGGTGGATCTGTGATACAACACAATGAACAATAAGTATCAGATACCTCCGCACTACGACGTCACAAAAGGAACTTCCCACATCACAATGTATGAGACCTACAGATGCATGAGCACTGAGGATTTAGCCTTTGGCTACCACCAGTTCTTTTCAAAACATTTCACGTACTGGTTCCTTGGCTGTCATTCTCTCTATTTATCTAGAAGAGTCTTCTAAGAAAACTTCTTCTTGGCCTTTTTTTTTATTTTACATCTGCATCAGTAACACAAATGGTTACAGTTAGTCAACCTGAATGCACACGACCAAATACTAAAACATGCAGTGAGCAACACCATGGAAATCACAATGCTTAATGAGATTGACATATATGCAAATATGCCGATCAAAACGTAATCTCCCCGCTTTCAATAGAGCTTCCTCGGCAATTGGTCACAATTGAGCACAAGAGAAATGGAGGGCCATCTCAACAGTCAGCTCCTGCATTAGTTGTATTGTTCGAAGCACTGAAAATAACTCTTCTGGGAAGCTCTTCAAGTAGCAAAGCACTGAAAATAACTCTTCTGGGAAGCTCTTCAAGTAATACATACTTGATCAATAAAACAGGTATAGCATCAAGCTAATAGTTCAATTTATGTTTTAGAACTTTCTATAGATATTCTTACGTAATGGTACACTCAGAACACAATTAAGATATTTGTTAGAATATACTCAATAAATATATCTCTGAAATATTAAAATAATTATCTTCACCCAACTGCAAACAATGAGGAGGCGTAGTACAATCATTTCAATTTTTAGCCTATTTCTATACGGAAAAAATTAGTATAGTTTTGACTGCAAAATTATTTAGATTCGAAATAAGGGTTGTGTATTTTTAGTTTACATTATGGTAAAAAAAGGATACACATATTATTAGTAAAACTTTGTATTTAGTTAATTGGGCTAACTACATATGGGGAAGATATATACTTAAAAGACAGTAATATGATATAATGAAAATAAGTTCTATGAAAGTATAAAAGTTTGATGTAAATTATATTGGTTCAACTCTTCACTTCTTCTATGATTGGCACAATACATATCACCTTGTAAAATAAGTTTTGTGCCAAGGAACAATCTTAGTGAGAAATACCTCTTCACTTCTTCTGTGATTGGCACAAGACATATCACTAGCCCGCGGCGTATGGTAGGAATCAAGTTAAACAACAGTGGCTTGCAAAAACGCATATATAGACGTTGAGTAAACGGAAACTTACAATGGAACAGCTCCAAGAACAATTGACAGTAAATTGAATAAGTATGGAACACCAAATAGCTCTTTCTCAATGCTCCGCGATGGCGCTTGATCCATGACAACACCTGAACACCATGGTAAACATTCACATAAGCGGTAGAAACCAGATGCAACGAGCTGTGTCGTTGCGTGGCGATACCAGCACAGCGGCGCCATATGGGGCACACCACTGCCCGCCACGACCGGCAACGACTGCCGTGGCCTTTATGCTTATAGTCGCTTTACTTGGCTTTATCTTCTTAAGCGCAAATCTGATATGTTCGATGTTTTTCTGCAATTTTAAGCGCACGTTGAGCGCTTCCTTAAGCATAAGATTATTCATGTTCAATCTGATTGGGGGGGTGGGGGGGGGGGGGGGGGGACGCGACATTGTGGCCAGCTCCCATGATCCGGGAAACCCAAATATTTTATAAATTCAAAGACGATATCGAGATTTATTTCACACATACATACAGATTATAGTATTTATAACATTCAAAGATGATTTTTTCGCTAATCTCAAAAATGAGCTAATCATCCATATTTGGATGATATCTGCCTGGCTGCTCCTCTCTGGATGGGTAACATATTGCATGCCGCATCGGGTGGTTTTCATCTGTCCAATTATTCTCGTGGAAGCACGTTGGATGGTTGCCCGGCTAACCACCCGGCTGCATCCGTTTTTTCTCTCATTCCAGTGGTGTGCGTCATAGACAAGTTTTTGCTAAATGGGGTAATTAGGATAAAAACTCAACTACTGAAAAAAAATGGCAAAGTAGAGAGTATAAATTTGAATTCACTTTATATCTTTTTGTAAATAGCACATTTGAAAAGATATGTGGATGAAAATTTCGGCATTCATACTTGACACCTATTTGTACTTGTAAAATATTTCAGAATTTTGAATTTCAATATATTTAATTGATTTTCTAGAAAAAAAGAACGAAGAATGCTAATAAATAAAAGATACATATGACTGAGAGGTAGGACGTACTCGGAGTATTTGCTTTAGCTCTACACATTTAGTTATAAATTTTAAAAAATTAGACACCGTGAAAGTGATTTTTTAGCACATCTGTCACGATTAGAGAAATATGTACCTCCTCGATATTCTTAGAAAATCCACATTTTAGTTGAGTATGAATTACGAATGTCTAAATTTATTGACCAAATGGACATTTGGTGTGACCCGCATAACGCAAATTTAAGTTTGTTCTCCTACTGTAGTTCGGTGAAATTTCTGATTCAGCAGTCTCCCTAATAGTTGCACGAAATAAACTATGGTTTGATAACATCATCCCCATGATATTTTTCATTTACACATAATGTGAAACATCTAAGACTAAAATTCATTCATAGCAAGCAGTTGTGACTCACAAGCAAAGCAAAGATATAGAACCAGCTTAGCAACCCCTGTGTCGCCCACCCTGGACGACACGGGTGGTGACGACCGCAACCCTTCCTCCTTCCCTCCCCGCCAGAGGATGCCACAGGTGTAGCTCACGCACGACAGTAGCAAGGGGCGGTCATTTCCCCCCTTGTCCTCGCGAATGAAGGCTTCATGTGCAGGTTCCCGATGGAGATGCATCGGGTGGCTGCGGCCGATGAGGCGGTGGCTGCCCAGATAGATTGAGGTGGCGGCCATGCGGCGGCCGGGGCGTGCTAACGTGGTCGGGTGGGACATTGGGATTTGTAGCCCGAACTTTTCCGGCTCGGTCTTGCAAAAAGTTTGATTGGGCACGGTGCGGGTGTGATGGTGGCGCAGTCGTAACGAGGGTAGAGGCCTAGACCAAACGGGGGTGATGTGGAGCCGCCAGTGGGGCTCCGTCCACTCTCGGCCATGTGGGCCTGATACAGACCTGCACGGGCTCGATCTACCGGAGTGATGCCGGCGGCGGAGACGAGAGTTGGTGCGCCGCGGAGGTGGTCAATGTTCGATGGTCGGCGACAATGCCAGTGTGAATCAGCGCTCCACGGTCGAGTCGAGCTTCGGGTGAAAGCCTTGCACGAACTTTGGTTGGTGCCAACGATGGCGGTGCCTTCAGACATTGTTATCCTTCTTGTTTTCTTCGTTGAGATGTTTTGATGCCGACAAACGTGAGTGGCGCTCAACCGCTCGGATGGCATTGTAAAGTGGTTGACCCAACGCTGTATTTTTTTATTGTTGCCAGAAACGGCCCTTTGGAGAAACTTAAAGCATTTGTGTCCCCTTCACGAAACTATAAGTAAATATGGTCCCTTAGTTCGGCGCCAAATGGTGTGGAGCCGAGTTTATTCAGTTCGTCGCCGTCAAAGTCCTTGCACTAGATTGCCCATGTTCGTCGGCAAGAAGCTCGACGTCGAACGTAAATTATTGATTACTTTACACGAATCGTAAAGTTGTTGGACATCCCAGATAAGCGGGTGACATCCAACAAGATGTGGAGTTGCATTTTGTAATATCGCATGCATAACTTCCCATGCAAAGCTAAAGCTACCTATAAGAAGAGGCTAGATGTAACCGATATATTTTTTATAGTAATATATTTTTTTATCGAGAAAAGGAAGCGGCTTCATTTATTCTCTCTTTACGTGAACAACACTTTGATTTCTTCTTCCCTACGAGTGAACCACGGCTGAGAATTGGTCATGACGTTCCAAACTGTACCCTGTAAACAACTTAATGGAGAGATGACCGTCTTGAGAATAGAATGATCATCATTTTGAGTCTCCAGCCAGCTTAGATGAATTTAGTTCCAGTTTTTAAACAAATTTAATTTTAAAGCACGATTGTGCTACATAAACATTTTAATGCAACGAAAAAGAGAAAACTAGAGGAAACAAAAGTACGAGTAAGTCTGTCCAGCTGCAGGCCTGCAGCCCGTGAGCACTGGGAGGTCCGGCCTAGTGTGCATGCCCAAGTTCAGGACCTCAACGCGGTCGCTTTCCAGCGGACAGGAGGGGAGCGGAGCCATTTTCATGTAAGTTCACTGCCCCCTGATGCTGCCGCCAGGGGCGAAGCTCCCCACAGGGCGAGGTAGGGCGGCCGCCCTACCTTGATTTTTTGTAAAATATTACATGTATATACCCATTTTCTTATATGTATACAAGTTTGGCTGTTTTCTGTTCGTTTTCTGAGAAAAAATAGAGGAGAAAAGGCTAATTGGGCTGGCTGGAAGCAGCCTGAGCAGAGCTGGGTTCATGGGCTGCGCGCTAGGGGACCTAGGAAGGCCTCATGCGCTGCCAGCACGAGCAGGCTGCGTCGCTTCGCTAGATGAAGCTCGCTCGATCGTTCGGTTCTCGCCGCCGGCGCCTATTTTTCCCTGTTTGATTAGACTTCTTTTTTCCTTTTGCATTTAGGCTATATAAGGCACAAAAACAGCTAAATAGGTGTTTTTATTTCGGCTTTTTACTTACACTACCATATAACATTGGGATAACATTATTCAGTCAAAGTCAAAAAATTAAGCCAAAATCACATATTTAGATTATTTTGGACTTATAAGGCAAAATTTAAAAAGTAAAAAATAAGCCTAACCAAATAGCACTCACATCTCTCGCCTCCTCTGCTCGCTTGTCGTCTCGATTTTCAACGCCCTTCCGGTCGATGGCTCTGCTGGAGTGAAGGAGGCGGCCGTCAACCGGCGACTCCAGCAACAGTCTAGCCTTTTTAGGCCTACATCAAAGGTAGGGTTCTTCCTGGCCGGTGGCTCGCCAACTTCCTCGTGGTGGTTTCGTTGTAGAGATTAAGATTTTTTTTCAAAAGGAAGGACAAAGTTTTGCCATTGTCCGATTTTTAGATGGCATTGCAGATTCATTATTAGTACGATTGTAGGTTCTACTTCTATTTATATTTAAATATGTTGTTATTATCATTGTACTAAGTGCTTATGCTCATATAAAGTATTACTCTGTTTAGACAATTTTGATTTTTTTGCATCATTTACTTTTACTTTAGATTTTGCCCGACCTCAATTTTTTTTCGTCCTTCGCCACTGGCTGCCGCCCCTCCTCCGACTGCGGCGAGTGCACCGGAGTCGGGCGGGGCAGAGTTGACCTGCCATGCCGAGGCAGATGGCTCCCTCGCGGTCCAATCTAGGTCAAGCTGTCGTCCAGGGCGACTCTAAACCCATCCCGTTCAACGGCACCGGCAACAGCGCTTTCGCTGGAGCCTGGAGGGGCTAGGCACATCGCCTGCCGGCGGCCGCCCTCACCACGCGGCTGCACTCCGGTTCGACCACGGACGGGGCAGCCATGGTGACCACGGCGGGCTCTGCCTTGTACGCCGACATCAATGCATGCCCGTAGTTCGCGGTGTACGCCGCAGCGGCTTAATTAGCACGCGTGTGGCCAGGCCGAACGTTGCGCGGCTTGGGACACGGCGGATGCCATTGCGTGAGTCACATCCGTAGCAGAGACGGCGGCGATAGCATACTTGCTCGGAACTGTAATCCTCGTTGCCTGACAAGAAGCCAAGGCATGGCGAATCGACGAAAACAGCTTTGGCTGGCTTAAGTGGCGCAGAGCAGACGCTGTTATATGGGCGATTTTAGCGGGCAGTCGCGGTCAGCTTGTGGACAGCCCGCTAAATAAATGGAGTAATAGTTGGGAAAATACATTGGTCCTGCTGGGTAATACCCTATATGAAAAAATAATTAGTACATCAAAACGACTTCAAAAAATTCTGAAACCATCTTTTTTCTTCAGAAAAACATGATCATATATTGTAATCGTACAAAAAGCTTCCTCAGGGAATGACATACATTGCCCCATGGGTAAAAGATTTGCAAAAAGAGACACTCTATGCACGGTATATTCTTCATATATTTGTCTTTTTCTCTGAGGTTAGTAAGAATCATTTCTTGGCCAAACATTTTTATATGAGAGCATCTTTCATTCCCAGAACGATTCAGAATTTCTTGACTTATCATGAATTACTACATTTTTTTTGCATATTTTCACATAAAGAAATAAACTGTGGCAAACAAATTAAGTGAGGAAAAATATGTCATAATTATGTAAAATCTGGACACAAGAGACAAGAGAAAATTGCACATAACACCAACCTTTGGTGCAAAAGTTGCATAGAACACAGAAATCAAACAAGTTTTGCAGCTAGCTCCAGTTTTTCGTCTAATAAGTTGCATATAGCCCAAAATGTTGATTTAGAGCCTTAACACGTATCTTACATGTGGAGAACTTGCCTGTGGCAAGATGGTTAGTTGGGTGGTTGTACCCTAGCCCACCAGAGTTCAAACCCCAGGTTTGACGCTGGTGTTTCTCATTTAAGGTGGAATATTCTTCAGTGGGAGGCGACGTTCCCGTCGACAGCGAGGCGCCCGTGGTGACTTCGTCAATCTCAAGACTCGACCCGCCGACTCAGTCTCTCGGAGGTGCTCATAGGGGTAGGGTGTGCGTGCGTGCGTTCATAGGGGTGAGTGTGTGCGCGTGTATATGAGCGCTTGCGTTGTACTGTGTTTCGCAAAAAAAAAAAAAAACGTATCTTACATGTGAGGTCATGACCATTATACCTTATTTTTTATACCATGTGCCATAATTATACGAAAATCCACATCATCTATATTATTTGAATGGTTGAATCTAATATATGGCTAAAATTTAACAAGACAATTATAGTTTACACAACCGCCGTAATCCAGGTTGACACATTTAATTTGGAGTACTCTCAACATATAACGTATAAGACGTCACGTACATAGTAATCACGTACGCGGACACATTCCTTTTTTGCAGCGATCCGTTTAATCTGTCTTAGACTCCCATGTGTTTGCCTCAAAAAAGAGAAAAACTGCCACGTTTGATACGGACATTAAAAGCGTGTCGAGATATTAGACTCGCGTGTCAACATACTACTCCGTACTTAATACAATATAACTAGGTCCGTTAAGGAAAACAAAGTTGAAATAAAATAGGGAGAGGGATGTACGTACTTAATACTATATACAGTGGTACATTAATGAAAAAAAATCGTGGCCAGAACACATATACATATACATATACGATGCTGGGCATTTTTTTAATTTTGTGTCGTACCATAGTCGGCGTCTTTTAAAATTATCATATAATTATGATATACGGTATAAAATACTATATAATGATCATGGCCCACATGTCAGATACTTGTTAAGCTTTTAAATCAATGTTTTGGGCTAGATGCAACTTATTAGACGAAAAACTGGGGCTAGCTGCAATAGGTGTTTGATTTCTGTGTTATGTACAACACTTGCACCAAAGGTTGGTGTTATGTGCAATTTGCTCGAGAGACAATGATGTTGAGCTTCAATGCTGACTCCTCATTTTCATCAACATTTCTTCATGTATTTTTTAATCTTTCTCATACTATCGTGTCAGGTAAATGCCTCACAAAACTTACACTGTCAAATAAATCGCAAACCACCTAATAAAACAACAAACACTGAGAATACAAATCAATTTGTACAAGTTTTTCTTATTCTTTCTTCGTTGAAAATACATGTTTCTCATCATGAATGACAGGGTGGATCTAGAGTCTATAACGTCACACAATGTATTGCCCAGATCACAATGAAGGAGACCAACAGATGCATGAGAATTGAGGATTTAGCCTTTGGCTGTGATTATATCTATTTATCAAAATGAGCCTTCTAAGAAACTTCTTCTTGGCCTTTTTGATTTTACCTATGCATCAGTAACACAAATGGTTACAGTTCCTGAATGCACACGACCAAATAAATATGCATTGAGCAGCACCATGAAAATCACAATGCTTGATGAGATTGACATATATACAAATATGCCGATCAAAACGTATTACCTTTTAATATCCCCGCCTTCAACAAAGCTTCCTTGGCAATTGGTCTCCATTGCTGAACACAAGAGAAATGGAGGCCCATCCCAACAGTCAGCCCCCGCAACAGTTGTATTGTTCGAAGCACTGAAAATAACTCTTCTGGGAAGCTCTTCAAGTAGCAAAGCCATGAAAATAACTCTTCTTGGAAGCTCTTCAAGTAATACATACTTGATCAAGAAAACAGGGTTTCTTCCCAGATCACCGTGCTCGGCATAAAAAAGTAGTTTCACAGCCAAAGGACGGAAACGGAGTGCCGAGTGTTATGCTGCACATACTACCGGCAACTAGGGTATCACTCTATGTAAGGGACTTGTCAAGTTTGCTGATTGACAAGGCCCTTACATGTAACATATCACATGCACGGTGAAATAGTCGGTCTCATCCGGATGATTTGTATTCAACGATGGTACTGTAACTCTATAAGAAACATCACCAACACCAATGGTTAAATATTGATGGTGTTGTGAGAAATTCACTTGGGATGTCATTCAATTTTTCTAAGAAAAAACTGAATGGCGCCCCCTAGAGAGTTCTCACGCTGCCTGTATATTTGAGAAACATCGCCTACATAGAGTGAGGAGAAAATGTGACTGGGAGATGGAATATATAAAGGGTCACCGAGTCTGAAAAATGGTGAGAAAGGAGTGGAGGGAATTATTTTGCACAAGGCGGGAAAAAATGGGTCATAGGGGAGGATATGTTTCCTGCCTTGTTTGGCGAGTGTTTACCTCCAGAAAACTTAGGCAACGATTTTGGCTAGGAAGGAAAGAAAGGCATCAGCAGAAAGAATTTCCCGCTCAAAATTTACCTAGTGTATTTTCGGTACTTTGCCGGGTACCCTATGTACTTGGTGCACTTTGCCGGTATAACATGTTTGCCGAGTACTTTTTCGAGTTATATGACAGTTCAGCACAATTTCTAAAGAATGTGCCTTATCAACCTTATCAAACTCATGGGCAAATTTTCCATCCTCAAATACAGTTCAGCACAATTTCTAAATTGTTCTTGAATCTTAAAGAAGCTTGTAAAGAAAACAATAATGCTTATTCCACGATATACAAAAGGAAGCCCTACTTAAGAGGTTAACTAACAAACAGATGCCAATCTGTTAAACTTATCATCATCTGTTCCGCATGATTTGCGATCAACGGTGAGATGGGCCAATGAGTTCTTTGAATGAGCCCTGTTGACGGAGACGCACCACCAGAGGAAGACGGCGAGCGCCACCATGTCGAACCACAAGATGCAGGCGGCGGACGTGAGATCGTTGAAGAACTCACCCAAGAATGCTGTCGGGTAGACAAGGAGCAGGGTCCACGGGCTGTAAACGAGGCAGTGGACGGCGACTCTCGGGATGCCGTCGAAGTTGCTCAGCAGCCGCCAACGTACGTGCTTGGAGACGAACGCCATGTTGACGGCGCCCACGTAGCCAATCCAGTAGGCGTAGCCCGATAGAGACTTGAACTCATGGATGTGTTGAATCAGTAGGAAGATGAATACAGCATAGGCTGTAAGCTTCTACTGCTACTCGATCACGCCTGCTACTGAGCAAAGCTACTCACGCTGAGCACTTGGACACAAACTCAAACTCAATAGGAATGAAACACACGAGAGACACAAGTAGTTTGGTGCAGCTGAAAGCTTGCTGCGTTTTCTGGGTTTTCTTCTCTGCTACTTGGTGTCCTAAAACTGATACAAGGGTGCCCTATTTATACTACTCGAGCTGCACATACCAGCTCTTCTACAACACTCTCTAAGGTGTGAACATTTGACCTTTGAAGTCCACAATGTCAAGCCGCCCGCCACTATCCTGACATTTGCTTCAGCTTATCACTTGCAGGTATCCTGACACTTGCTTCAGCTTATCACTTGCAGGCAGCAGCTTTGCAGGTCCTAGTTGGCCTCATGGCCATGTTCTCCCGCCTACAATTTATTCATGTGTTCACACTCCACTGGTGCAAACACTCTAGTCTTACTAGTCTAGCACATGCACTAGTACATGCACATGCACATGCACGTAGTGCTTCTACGTAGGTTCTTAGCAACGTGATTAATCAACAATTCTCCCCCTAATCTCGTTGCTGATGTTGACGATGCCAATTCTCTCTCGCAGACTCTCGAACTGAATGCGACCAAGTGCTTTGGTCAGGATGTCCGCGAGCTGGTCTCCAGTGCCGATGTACTGGACATCAATCTTGCCATTTTCAACACACTCCCTGATGAAATGGAAGCGTGTCTCGATGTGCTTACTCCGATCGTGGAAGACCGGATTTTTGCACAACTGAATTGCGGACTTGTTGTCCACAAGGATCGTCGCCATGTCGTCCTTCTTGTCGAGGAGGTTGCCAAGAAGTTGGCCGAGCCAAACTCCTTGACATGCCGCAGTCGTTGCAGCAATGTACTCCGCCTCGCACGATGAAAGTGCGACCACTTTCTGCTTCTGTGACTGCCATGTCACAGGGCTGCCACCGAGCATGAACAACGCACCCGAGGTGCTCTTCCGATCGTCGATGTCGCCCGCCATGTCGGAGTCGCTGTAGCCGATCAGCTTTCCTCCGTCCTCATCCCTGACGTAGCGGCAACCATAGTTGCGCGTGCCAGCGATGTACCGCAACAGATGTTTGACAGCAGCCATGTGCTCTGTCGTGGGCTTCTCCATGAACCGGCTTACATAGCCGACGGCAAAGGCAATGTCGGGCCGAGTGTGCACAAGGTACCTTAGGCTCCCGACAATGCTGCGGTAGAATGTTGCATCCACCGGTGGGTTAGAGCTCTCCTTGCTCAGCTTGAGCCTGGGCTCCATCGGGACGTGCACTGGATTGCAGTCGCCCATGCCAGCCTTCTCGAGCAGCTTGCTGGCGTATGCTACTTGGCCGAGTGTTATCTCGCCAGGGGCCTGCTTTACCTCGATGCCGAGGTAGTAGCTGAGCAGTCCCAGGTCACTCATCTGGAACATGCCCTTCATCTCCAGCTTGAACTTGGTGATCTCACGCACGCTTGCTCCAGTCACGATCAAGTCGTCGACGTAGACGCCGAGAAGTAGCCGCGCGTCGCCAGTGCCACGCGTGTAGACAGCGTGCTCCGACGGGTTCTTCTGAAACCCAAGCGACAACAGTGTGTTATCCAGCTTGGCATTCCAGGCCCTCGGCGCTTGGCGTAGTCCGTAGAGTGCCTTGCGCAGCCGCAGGACCTTGCCTTCTTCTCCTTCGCGGACAAAACCAGGTGGTTGAGCCACGTACACCTCCTCCTGGAGGTCGCCATTGAGAAACGCCGATTTGACGTCCATGTGGTGCACTTCCCAACACTGTTGCGCTGCAATTGCGATGAGCACGCGCACAGAGTCGAGTCGCGCGACCGGGGCGAACACTTCGTCGAAGTCGATGCCGGCACGCTGGACATAGCCCTTTGCAACAAGGCGAGCCTTGTGCTTGATGATGTCGCCGTCAGTGTTCTTCTTCAGTTTGAAGACCCACTTGAGCCCGATTGGACGATGACCCGCTGGCAAACTTGTGAGTTCCCAGGTGCCATTCTCCTCGATGGCGGTCATCTCCTCCAGCATGGCTGCACGCCATGCTTGGTGTGGCTCAGCCTCGGCGAACGTGACGGGTTCCTCACCCGACACTAAATGGAGCTCCTCGGACTCGTCGACAATGTTGTCGATGGTGCGGAACCTGCGGAGGCGTCCATCGCCATCCTCCGAGGTCGGTGTCACTCCGGCTGGAGGTGACACGAACACCACTGGAGCGCCATGACCCGCGCGTTGTGCAGCTGGCACAACCGTAGGTGTCGCGGGTTCCTCCGGTTGCGACGGGCTGAGCGGCGAAGCTGGTGCCGCTCCCCCATCGTCTGCAAGCTCGTCGCTGTATGCGTCTCCCGTGGTTCCTAGAACCGGGAGGTCGATGGTGAACGTGTCAGCGGGTTGTATGTCCGCATGTTCAGCCCATTCCCAGCTCGCGTCCTCGTCAAACACCACGTCTCGGGAGACATGTGCTCGCTGTGACACTGGGTCATAAAGCTTGTATGCCTTGCACCCAACATCATAGCCCATGAGCACCATGGGAGTGCTCCGGTCATCAAGCTTCTTGAGCTGGGGACGCGCCGTCTTGACATGTGCAACACATCCAAACACCCGCAAGTACTGCAAGTTTGGTGTCTTGCCATGCCATACCTCATAGGGAGTTTTTCCTTCAACGCTGCGAGTGTAGGAGCGGTTGAGGATGTGCACCGCTGTGGTCACAGCCTCTCCCCAGAATTTGCTAGGCACTCCTCGTGCCTTGAGCATGCTGCGAGCCATGCCAACCACAGTCTGGTTGCGCCGCTCCACCACCCCATTTTGCTGAGGGGAGTAGGGAGCGGACAAGTGTCGTTGGACGCCGTGCTCCGCGCAGTACGTGTCGAAGTCCTTGGAGGTGAACTCGCCACCGCGGTCCGTCCGGAGCGTGCGCAGTTTGCACCCGCTCTGCAACTCAGCGCTTGCTTTGAAGCGCTTGATCGCCGCCTCTGCCTCGTCCTTGGAGGCGAGCAGCGTCAGCCACATGTAGCGGCTGTGGTCATCCACGAGCAGCAGGAAATATCTCTTCCCGCCTGGAGTTGGTGGCGAGATGGGCCCGCAGAGGTCGCCATGGACCAACTCGAGCCTTGTTGTCGCGCGAAACTTGGCCGTTTGAGGAAACGGGGCGCGACGCTGCTTGCCTGCCAGGCAGGCGTCACAGAGCTTGTCGACGTGGTCGAGCTCCGGGAGACCTCGCACCATGCTTGTGCGTGCCATCTTCTCCAGAGCACCAAAATGTTGATGGCCAAGGCGCTCGTGCCAGCGCCATGCATCACTTCCGCGTCGAGCCGAGAGGCAAACCGGCTGCGCGATGTGTAGGGGAACCTTGTAGAGGCGGTTCCGTGAGCGTGCCACCTTGGCGAGGAGTCGACGATTCCTGTCACGGACGTACATGGTGCCGTCACGGATCATCGTCTCGCAGCCATTCTCGTCGAGTTGGCCGAGACTAATGATGCTCGTCTTGAGGCGTGGGATGAAGTAGACCTCCGTGAACGCGCGGTGCTCGCCACCACGGCCCGTGAACATCACGGTACCGCGCCCGCAAATGTCCACCATGGAGTTGTCACCGAACTTCACCGAGCCGGTGACCTTCTCGTCCAAGTCGGCGAAGGCAGCACGGTCACCCGTCATGTGGTTCGATGCACCGGTATCAAGATACCATAGCACATCGATGGGTTCCGCCTCATCGCCAAGCCGCACCTTCACACGTTCTTCGTTGAGGAAGACGTGGCCACCAATGCGCTCGGGCTCTACAGAGACGGCAGTCACTTGTGCCATTAGCATGGCCGGTTCATCGTCATCACCGGCTTGCACCAAGTGAGCCTCATCCCGCTGCTTCTTGCGGCATTCACGAGCCCAGTGGCCCGGTATACCGCAGTACCGGCACTTGTTATCCTGGACAGCACCGGGTGCACCACGACCATGTTGGCCACCCCGTCCAGCCTTGTTACGTACGCCATCCTGGCCGCGCCCGCGTCCTCTGCCGCGGTGCCGGTTTGGCGCATAACTGCTACCACTGCCTCCAGACGGACCGCCGTGCTCGCGCTGCATGCGAGCGCGCCACTGGTCCTCTGTTAGCAGGAGCTTGCTGCTGGAGTCGTGCTCGTCGTCGCCGTCTCGTTCGTCGACGACCTTCAGCCGGCCGACAAGCTCTTCGATGGACAAAGTTTTTAAGTCCACCAGGCTCTCAATCGACCAGCATAGCTGCTTGTACCGCTTCGGAGCGATACGAAGGAGCTTGAGGATGACCTTCTTCTCGTCAAGCGGGTCGCCGAGGACCTCTAGCTCGTTGGCGAGAGCTTGGAGTCGCATGGCGAAGTCGTCGATGGACTCCCCGGGACGGAACTTGATCTCCTCGTAGTTAAGACGCAGCGTTTGCGCCCTTGACTCGCGCACGCGCTCGGCACCGAGTCGTAAAGTCTTGAGTGTGTCCCAAGCCTCCTTGGCTGTATCCTTGGCAGCCAGGGTGCTGCGCATCTCCGGCGGCACGGCGCGAAGGATTGCTTCGAGCGCCAGCCTGTCGTCGGTGTACTCGGTGGCTCCTGTCTCCACCGCCGTCCACCAGCCACGACCTTGGAGGATGACACGCATGAGCAGCGCCCAGTCGTGGTAGTTGGAGCGTGTCAAGAGCGGGAAGGATGTCGAGGACATGCCCGCGTCACGCACAGCACGCGGAGCCACTAGCTCCCGTCCGTCGTTCTTCGCAGCCAGCACTCCAGCCTTGACCCTCCGCTCAATCTCAGCTTCAATGTCCTCTGCAGACCTTGAGCCGCTCGCACCACCACTCTTTGACATGATATACAGAACCTAAGCTCTGATACCACTTGTAAGCTTCTACTACTCGATCACGCCTGCTACTGAGCTAGCTACTCACGCTTAGCACTTGGACACAACTCAAACTCAAGGGGAATGAAACACACGAGACACAAGTAGTTTGGTGCAGCTCAAAGCTAGCTGCGTTTTCTGGGTTTTCTTCTCTGCTACTTGGTGTCCTAAAACTGATACAAGGGTGCCCTATTTATACTACTCGAGCTGCACATACCAGCTCTTCTACAACACTCTCTAAGGTGTGAACATTTGACCTTTGAAGTCCACAATGTCAAGCCGCCCGCCACTATCCTGACATTTGCTTCAGCTTATCACTTGCAGGTATCCTGACACTTGCTTCAGCTTATCACTTGCAGGCAGCAGCTTTGCAGGTCCTAGTTGGCCTCATGGCCATGTTCTCCCGCCTACAATTTATTCATGTGTTCACACTCCACTGGTGCAAACACTCTAGTCTTACTAGTCTAGCACATGCACTAGTACATGCACATGCACATGCACGTAGTGCTTCTACGTAGGTTCTTAGCAACGTGATTAATCAACATAGGCCATGGCCATGTACAAGTCTACGAAGATCCATGCGTAGGGTACAAGGTCCCCGGCACATAATGGCATTGGCGCCGACGATGATGGTTTCTTCGCCGCTTTTGTCAACTTCATGGCCTCAGCTGGTTTCTTTTCATCCACCTCCGCAGGATCGTTTGACCAACTCCGCCATGCGCATGACCATGACAGGTCACAGTGTTGCGATGCCCACGACCATGAGAGATGGTACCGAAAATGCATGGTGCAGCAGACAGCGCTAGCGGCGGCGGCGGCGATCTGGCTAGGGCAAATTTATAAGATAAATAGATCGATGGGGAGGTCCTACTTGACGCTTTTAGCGTCAAAATTGGCTGCTCCACTACAAATGGGCCATGCCCACGAAGCCCCGGACGCCGGACGGTATGACACTGTGGGCTTGGCCCATTTGTAGTCGTTCGACTGCTTGTTTTCACGTTGGTGTTTAGTCTTTACCCCAGAAATTCACTTTGGCACGTCTTTGCCCTTGTAACTGTCGCCAGGTTATCACAGTTTCGTTTAAAACCTGCCGGCAAGGGTGGTCAGCCGTTTGAAATAAAAAACAAACTCAACAACACCCGCTGCCTTCGGTGCGCGCGACGTGCTGCTGCTGCACGAGTATGGCTTGATCGTGATCCTCCGGCCGTCAGAGCATGCCAGGGTCTTTAGCCACACTCACAACTCACAAGCATGCATAGTAGATACTATATCTAACTATATATCAAAGCGTACCCTTTTAGCTTTCCCCTCACGGTGCCACGTCATCGGGTACTGTTCTATGAACAGTACCCCGCACTTCTACAGTAAATTTTAGTTTTTTTTTTTTGGAATTTTTTTCAGAAAATTGAAATATTTCTATAAATACCCATACCCATCGGAAAAATATGGAAAGTACATCAAAATGCTCAGAAAAAATAAATGCTAACTATTTATGGCAAAAAACAAACATGGTTAGATATTTTGAATTGGTAAATATACTGTAAATATTCTACAGTAACTTTTTTTTAAAAAAATTGGGATTTTTTTTTTGGGGAAATTTCTTCAGAAAATTGAAATATTTCTATAAATACCCATACCCGTCGGAAAAATATGGAAAGTACATCAAAATGCTCATAGCCTTCCCCTCACGATGCCACGTCATCGGGTACTGTTCTATGAACAGTACCCCGCGCTTCTACAGTAATTTTTTGTTTCAATTTTTTTTGGGAATTTTTTTCAGAAAATTGAAATATTTCTATAAATACCCATACCCATCGGAAAAATATGGAAAGTACATCAAAGTGCTCAGAAAAAATAAATGCTAACTATTTATGGCAAAAAACAAACATGGTTAGATATTTTGAATTGGTAAATATACTGTAAATATTCTACAGTAACTTTTTTTTTAAAAAAATTGGGATTTTTTTTTGGTAAATTTTTTCAGAAAATTGAAATATTTCTATAAATACCCATACCCGTCGGAAAAATATGGAAAGTACATCAAAATGCTCAGAAAAAATAAATGCTAACTATTTATGGCAAAAAAACAAACATGGTTAGATATTTTGAATTGGTAAATATTTGGACAAAAAAAACACTTCCTCTAATTACGTGGAGTTAAATTTATTAAATGCTCACATAATGCACTTCCTCTAATTATGAACTTAAATTGAACATTTCGGCCTTTTTTTTTTCTTCCTGTTTTGTTTTTTTTTTCCAAAACTTTTGTAACCTTTGAAATACAACTCAAAATCAATTTACACCAGTTCCCAAAAAATTGTAAAAAATCAAAATAGTCATTTCGACTACTTTGGTACATTTTCCAAAATATTTTAAATCTTACAAATTTTAAATAATAAATAAAGACTCATCTGGCACCTTCACGTCATTTTATAAAACATGGATTTCATTATTTTGTTCCGAACTCAAATAAATTCAGAAAAATAATATCAGTAATATCATTCAGAATGACAAACCCAGTTAAAAAATTTAGGTACAAAACATCTTCCTCTAATTACGTGGAGTTAAATTTATTAAATGCTCACATAATGCACTTCCTCTAATTATGAACTTAAATTGAACATTTCGGCCTTTTTTTTCTTCCTGTTTTGTTTTTCTGTTTTTCCAAAACTTTTGTAACCTTTGAAATACAACTCCAAATCAATTTACACCAGTTCCCAACAAATTGTAAAAAATCAAAATAGTCATTTCGACTACTTTGGTACCTTTTCCAAAATATTTTAAATCTTACAAATTTTAAATAATAAATAAAGACTCATCTGGCACCTTCACGTCATTTTATAAAACATGGATTTCATAATTTTGTTCTGAACTCAAATAAATTCAGAAAAATAATATCAGTAATATCATTCAGAATGACAAACCCAGTTAAAAAAATTTAGGTACAAAACATCTTATTCAAATAGGGTTTGGTAAATCATTTACAGACAACTACCCATTTATATCATGGGCTTTAAAAAATCAAAATAAGAAAACCAAAAATGTGAATATTGAGACATAGTTGTTTCAACCTTATTTTCCAAATAAATATAATTGAATCAGAAAGCAAAATTTAAAATAGAGCATGCTTTACGAAATTTAAAACACTATAGATATTGTTTTAGGGTATTTAAACAATTTTCAGAAACTACTAAATGCTGCAAAATCAGTACCTTTAACTACATCCACCAACAAAATATGAAAAATATATCAAAATGATCACAAAAATAAACACTGCCTATTTACTGCATATGATCAAATTCGAAATTTGGATATTTTCAACTTCAAAGTTTCCTCCGAATCTGACCATTTTACAAATGTAAAACGAAATCGAATCTGAAAAACTTCCCAAATTGAATAGATTTCAGAATCTAAACCATTTTTAACCACAAGCTTTCTTTGCATTTTAATAATTTCCAAATCTACACACTTCTAAAATGTGGACATATCCAAAATTTCAATTTCGCCACAAAAAACACGGCGTACAAATATGAAAATTTTAAAATTTTAGATGCCTTTCAAATCTAACCCTTCTACTAACGTTAAAAGAATTCAAATCTAAATAACTTTCCAATTTGAATAACTTTCGAAATCTAAACAATTTCCAAGCGTACACTCTCTTTGCATTCCAACAATTCTCAGATCTACACAATTTCAAAATATCGACACTTTCAAATGCGAATTTTACCACAACGGGTGCGGCGTGTCGCCGCACCGAATTCCACTAGTATATATAAAAGAGCTGCTCTTCAGCGTTCAGGGAAGGTGGCCACGTCACCGGATACTGTACATGTACTTCTACATTACCCGTACTTCTACAGTAACTTTTTTTTTTGCCCTTTTCGCGATAATATGTACATAAAATATATGCGCGCGCCGACGAGCAGGTTCAATTCCCGTGATCGGTTTCGAGTTTGGTCAACTCTAACATCTTAATTTCGGATCCAAACTAAAGAGCTGCTCTTCAGCGGTCAGGGAAGTGGCCACGTCACCGGGTATGGTACCCGTACTTCTACAGTAACTTTTTTTCTGCCCTTTTCGCGATAATATGTATATAAAATATATGCGCGCCGACGAGCAGGTTCCATTCCCGTGATCGGTTTCGAGTTTGGTCAACTCTAACAGATCCAAACTCGCAAAAACATCTGACGAATTTTGTCAAATTCGTCGCACTCAGTCATCCGTTTAAATTTTTCTTTCACGAGTAGATGAATATCAACTTTCCGAACAAGTTTCATGTTTTAACCTTTTGGTTTTGACGGACATAAACATATTTCTCTCTAATCTTCAAATTTGTTGTATTTTTTGCTGCGCAAAAAAGACAAATTCTGACGTATTTCAAAATTTTGAAACTCGAGGTAGCCACGTTGCCCGGGCACTGTAGAAGCGACGTCGCTTCGTCATCCAACGGTACACGTGGCATTTTTGCGCAAAGGCCACTGCGTGTTTTGAAATTTGCGAACCGGTCCTCCTCGCCCTCCTCCTCTCCTCTTTCCTCCTCCGCTCGGACGGAGACACCGCCGGCGCCGAGTTCCTCCCCCGACAAATCGAAGCACACAGTGAGCTCCGCCGTCGTCTCCTCTACCTCTAAGAAAATTTCAAATTTAAGAAATTTTCAAACTTTACACATAAAGGTTGCACCAAATATCCATTGTGTACAAAAGTGAAACTAAGAAATTCTTAAAATTAAGAAATTTTTAAACTTTCCACATAAACTAAGAAATGTTTGTTTTGTTGCAGATTTTTTGGATTAGTTTTCCAATTTTTTTTTTTTTTTGCTGAAACAAAAAAAAATCAAATTCCAGCGGATTTCACAATTTTGTATCACAACGGGCGCGGCGTGTCGCCGCGCAACATTTCCTAGTCGATATCCAATCTGCAAGGAAGCGGAAAATTTCCGTGTACACTGACTCTTGCATCGACCGTCTATTCACTATTTTAGGTAGGTGTAGTTGACTCTTTAATGAGCATGCATTGCATCGATCTATTGTTCTTGATCTTGTACGTATCTAGGAATTGACGTGCACACTAACTTGCATCCATCTGATTGTTCATCAGCAAATCTTCTTTTGTTTTCTTGGTTCTATGCTTTCATTCCTATTGTTACCGAAACTAGCATGAAGGCCCTCACAAATGCGAGAGCAAGTCTTTATAGTAGTATAGAAGTGACAAATAAGAATTAATTTTTTATGAGATATCATAGAAAACTATTGCCCCCGAAAATATTATGCTAAGTAAAATATCTCATTTATGGAATGCATTTTAAATTTGTGGTCGAGTTATTGATTATAAAATTGTTGATTTGTGTTGTTGTTTTATCATGATATTGAATCAATTTGCATAATTAAAGTTAAGACCATGAGATGATTGTTACTTTTGTTGTGATGATGAATCATTACGGTAGGTATTCAGACATTGGCATTAAATATAAAGTTACACATTTTTTACGTTTTTATCCAATTAATAATTGTCAGTGGACCTGTGGAGTGGAAACATGACATTGAGAATAGAAAACTCAAGGTGCCATTTGCTGACATTAAGTTGAAACTCAAGGTGCCATTTGCTATGGAGATTATCATCCTTTCTTCTTGGGAGATCTGGATTGTTAGGAACAATTTAATCTTCAAGAACCAGCCCCCAAGTTTTGCAAGTTGAGAAAGCAATTTACTTACAAGAGCTGCAGATGGTCAGCTATAGAATGAAGAATAAAGTGGTAGAACAGTTTAGATCTTGGTTACAGACACAACACTAGTTCTTTTTTATCTTTTTCAAACCCTTTTGTTCACTTGTAAATACTTGTACAGACGATGTTTATTGAAAAAATAGAAAATTGCAGTGGGAGCCTTTCCCACTGTTCCGCTTCAAAAAAAATAGATAAAAATTAATGAACAAATTTATCCTTGTAAATAGTTCGACCAACTAAACATCAAGAAATTTATTTAATTTGTACATATATTTCTATTATCATTGACTTCTAATAGTAACCATGTTGTGGCGTTCCCACGCAATGGATTTACACCGGCGCAAGAGTGGGCGCACCGCCCACGTCGGCGATATAAGCCTCGCCCCGCTCGCCTCCACTCGCATCACATCGCACCTCGCCTCCCCGCCTACAACGGCGGCTGTACCCTCAACCTCGAGGATGTGTGGGACATCTACCGGTAGGGGCTCCTCGTCCCACCGGATTCGCGCCTATCGAAGGGGTGGTCCGTCTCCAACGGCGGGCTCGCTGTGCCGGCACTTCTGGAAACCCCAAAGCAAATCCGGCGCTCCATTGCCCGGCGCCGGAGCTGTCTGACACGGGAGGAGCGAGCCCACCCAGAGAACGGCAACAACAGCTGGGCCCGATGGGTCCAGCACTTCGACCGCGAGCGACGAGAGGCCCTTGAGTTCTATGACGGCCCGAGCGCCCCGACGTCAGACATGATTGGTGCGAGGGGACCGGCCACACGGTTGGCTCCACCATTGAGATCGGCCGTCAGTACGCCGCAACGTCGAACCCAACCCCATTGCGGCTGCTGCCACCGGTCCTAGGTCCCCGTACGCCGCAATAGCTAGGTTGCGCCTGTCGCCTATGAAGAAGGAGCAATGCTCTCCACCACGGCGGGAGGCGGAGGCGTCGGCATCGTCATTCGCGACTACTGTGAGGCACCATGAGGTGGCCCGGTAATGCGTGACTTCGGCCGGCCCGGCGATCCCCACCGTGAGGTCGCCTCGTTTTACGCCGTCCCAAACCGGAGGTGAAGAAGGGGCCACTACCGGTGCAGGTGGTGTCGTCCGTCTACCACGTGTCGTCGCCGCTGCGGAACGAGGCGCACAACAGCGGCTCCCCCGACCTGGGCTGGACTCTGCTGGACTCAGTCAGCGAGGACTCGCCCAGCTTCTTGGAGTGACGCCCGCGAGGCCAGTTTTGTTTAAATTTTATTTAAATCCTGTAAAATATAACAACGTTTGAATGAAATTAGTAAACATTATTTTGATTCACAATGTTTTTAATTGAAGTTTGGGGATAGCGGTGTAGACAACATCTCATGATTGGTCGCAAGTGTACGGGACACCAAAACGAATACAATTTGAGACGTGTCGGACAAAATTCTAAAATGCCGGTGGAGATGCTAGCTAACTGTCTAGGAAAATCAGCTTCCTTCAGCTAGCTTCGTGTGTGCATTAGATGCTGGCTGAATTCGATCGACCTAGCGTTCGAAAACAATAGCCGGTACGAACTCACATGCAGTATTATTAGGCCAGACCGTTGAGCGACGGCGAGCCCCTGCAGAACAAAGTTTATTGCAACTGGAACTCGAGCAACACAATTTCACGTTTAAAACGAAGCGGCACAGACAGAAACGAATGCACATCTTGATGGATATAAATTCAGCATAAGACATACAGACACACCAAAGAGTGCGTCTAGCAATTTGTTCAGGCAGACGAAGACTCTGCCATCGGACAAATAGTTGAGCTGCCCCTACCATGCCAAAATAAAAATAAAAATCGGCACTCAACAGCCAAACACGAAAAACGGCAGAAATGTTTGTGTTATGAACCACAGAGTAATCATCAATCACAAGATTAAGATCTCATGTCCATTATTATGTTGATGTTCTTGGCACTCGTCCTGATCAGTTCTCGGCAACTAGCTAATCATGCATCTTGTCGAGGAATAGGATCATGCATCTTGTCGAGGAATAGGAAAAACTGGATCAGGCTGGAAACTGCGGTAATGTATGCTATGAGCTGCAAAACAAAGCATGCTTATTTAATTCAATGTTGTATGAGAATCCCAGCTTTCATGAAGCAATATGTTATAACTATACTTACCGAAAACAGGGAACCAAATGACCCAAGAAAGTGTGCGTAGGCAACGAAATACCATGAATCAATTGTTGTTAGAAAGGAAAACACCATCCCAAGTCCATCAACCCTGATGTCAGTCTCAACCTCCAATCCAGCGACCAACTGCAAACAGATGATTCAGATTGAACATAACATGTATTATCACTGTAGCAAGGTCGCGAACAGAACGGAGCACGTACAAAAAAGAACAACTCTCTCCCGCGACCGCGCGCGGGGCTTGCAGCTCCGCCGCCGCCGCCGGATCTCCCGCCTCCGACCACCTCCGGCTAAGCCGCGAGCAGATCCCGAGTCCTCTCCGCGTCCTCTCTCCACCCATCTCAAAATCTAGCGCCGCCGTCACAGGGTCGCAGCAGGCGTTGTCCTCCTCCTCCGCGCCTCTCTCCGGCCAAATCTCCGTCCCCGTGCGGCTCGGCAGGGCTGCACCGGGGCGCCCCCAACCCCGTGCGCGCAGCTCCCCCTCACTGGCCTCCTCACCGCCGTCGTCGGCGGCTCCGGCCGCGGCGGCGGCGGGGCCCGTCTCCAAAGGTGGCGTGGCGAGGAGCTTCTGTGCGGAGGAGCTTCTTCTTCGGCATGGGTATGCAGGGGCGGCGGCCCCTGACTCCCTCCCGGCGGCGGCCGGCCCTGGCCGCGGTGGTCGTCGGCAGGAGTTTGTTGGCGGCGTCCTGGCCGTGTGGGCGGCAGGGCTTCCGCGGCGTTGGAGGGCGTGCGGCGGCGAGCGGACGGTGCGAGGAGCTGGAGTGCGACGGCGGCATGTGCTCTTGCGCGTGGTTGCCGGCGAGGGGGAGCTGTTGCGCCGGCCGGCGATGGTTTGCCGTCGGCCGAGGCTCCCGGGGAGAGGAAACCGGGGCGGCGTCCCCGGATTGACGGCGCGGCTGCGTCGGTGAGGGGGGCGTGCGGTTGCGGAGGCGTCCTCGGCGCCTCGTCCCTGGCTTCGGCAGGGGCGTTCGCAAGGAGGAGGAAAGCCGGGGCGGCGGCCCCGGATTTGCGGCTCGACTGGGTCGACGTCGGCGTGCCGCCGGCCGTGGCGTGAGGTGCTGCGGTGGTTTGCGGCTCGCGTGTGGATGGTCTGGCCGGTCCTCGTCGGGCGGCTTGCGGGTGTGCGACCCATCGCCGGGCGAAAGTCCCGCCCTGGTTGTCGGCCGGGCCGATGACGGCGACGTCCTCGGACGCCGCGTCCTTCTTGAAGGCGTCGTCGAGGTGGTGGTGTCGTGTCCCATGCCGGGTTCTCCGGGAGAAACCCTAGATCCCTCGCGGGATCGGGCGAGGGCGGCGCTCCTGCGTCGCTTGCCTCTTGGGGCCTCGCCTTGGATGCTCCACCGGCCAGTGGGACCTGTGGAGAGCTGGTGGTTGGCGGCGGCGAGTTCTCGTCTTCGGCTTGGGGGTGCGCGGCCTTGAGGCCGGCGTGGATGTCGGGGCGGCGGCTCCGGGTTTCGCCTCCGCCGTGCTGCGTTGAGGCCGTGGAGCGCCGACTTTGGTCGTGTGGACGTCATGGTCGTCGGCTCGTTTTGGAGCGCAGCCTTGGGGCTGGCGTGGTTGCCGGAGCGGCGGCTCCGGATGCTTCGCCTCCGCTGTGATGCGTCGAGGTCACCTCCGCCATGTTGCGTCGAGGTCGTTTGGTGTCGGCTTGTGTCGCTAGGGCGTCTTGGTCGTCGACCCGTGTGGAGCGCGGCTTTGGGGCCGGCGTGGATGTCGGAGCGGCGGCTCCGAATTCTCCCCTCCGACGTGTTGCGTTTAGGGGTTTTGGTGTCGGCCATGGTTGCTTGGGCAACTTGGTCGTCGACCCGTGTGGGGGCGCGGCCTCGGGGCCGGCGTGGATCGAGTTTTTTTTTTTTTTTTTTTTTTAGGCCTTGTTCTGCTTGTTTGCTTCTACTTTATCAATATAAAAGGCAAAGCTTTTGCCTTGTTTCAAAAAATATATTATCACTGTAGCTAAATCTACAATGAATGACCGTACCGCTTGAAGATAGGGGACCTCATTGAGTACAATGGTTCCTCCAGCGGCAAGGATAATAATAGCTTTGCCCCATCCTTCATCTGCACGAAACTGTGAGCCAATTCCATACATTACAAGAGATGATCCAATGACCACAGACAGCATGAGGAGTGACATCTGCACAAAAGCTTAGAACACTCAGACAAGATGCTTGATACCAGCCGAAATTTTGTAATACTAAAATCAAAACAAGTCGTATGTTTCATTTCTAAAAAGTCAATTGACGTTAACTAACATTGTAGAAAAAACCATTAAACATTATAAACTTGTTAATACAAAGATACATTTCCTTATTTATTTAATGATATTGAGACAACATTGTATATTTAATATATTTTACTTCCTTCTTTCCACAAATAATGCACACTAGTTTCTGCGAAAGTAAAATTTCACTAACTTTGACCAATTTCAGTGAGAAAATTATCTATATCTACAATAATACAAAATCTCCTACAATTTCTAACATGGGCTAACACAAGTCTTTAAGGATACTCCAGGTGGTAGTACAGAACTTTGATGAGAATCACGTGTGGGACCTATCTTCCATAAAAAGAAATAATATGGTTTTCCTTTTTGCAAATTGCATTTTTTTAAATGAAACCAGGGGATGTGTACAGCGTCTATACTCAAACAAATGTCTTCCTAACAAAAAAAACCCTCTAAGACATGGTAATATATGTCCAGCAAAATCTTTATCAAATTTAAAGGCGTAGCAAAGCACGTAATGTCAGCCTAATTGTTATGGTTAGGATGAATCTTTAAGACTAACACTTTTTACTTGCAGATGTAGTTGGTTTTCCATGAAGAAGATAGATGGAATTTCTTTAATGGACGAATTAATTTGGCTGGGATATGTGTACATGTTGCATTCTGCAGCTGAAGTGTAACTCCTCTCTAGGATTTTAGTTGTAATTCGCAAAAAATTAAGAGTTGTTCTAGGAACTAAAACTAGCAAGAGACCGAACTTCACATGGAGAATCTCCTACGATTCCTAACAAGGGCCAAAGCAAGCATTCAGGAGGACTCCAGGTGGCAGTACATAGGCAGCTATTGCTTAGCCTCACATAGTGAGACCCATCTGTTATGAAAATGAATTAAGGATGGTGTGCAAAATCACCAAAATTGTTATGCTGGTTAAACCGAACTCTTGTTACTTGTAGATGTAGTTGGTTTCCTCAAACTCATATGCACAACATTTTGGAAGGAGCAAGTAGTGTAAACTTAGCTGATCAAAACTTAATACGTTTAATAAACGAAGAGAGAATGTGGTAAATACCCAATTGCGTGCATGGGGCGACTTGTGAACGATCAGCTTGTGAAGAAGGCAGAGATAGGCGCAGCAAATTCCAAAGCACATCCCGGCCATTGCCACAAACAGAGAATCCAGATGATCCTTTGGCTCAACAGCGAATAGGATGTGACAAACAAGGATGAAGTTGACGAAAGCTCCTGTCAGAGAGGACCTAACCGAGAAGTATTCGCCGACATCCTCCAGTGGTAGGTGGCACGCGATCCAGCTACAAGATGGATGAATGTCTTAGCGTTGCTTGCTATCACAAGTTCACAGAAAGCCATGTTAGACATGAACACTTACAGCGGCGCAACGTCAATGAAGATCGCCAGGGTGTTGAAGACATAGGCAAGGTTCCAGAGCTCCGGCGCAAAGGTTGGCGGTGGTGCCATGAGGAACCTGAAAAATGAAGATCGCACGGTAAGAACAAAAGGTAGTGCGGTGGACGCCGGGTCGGAGCGCTCGTCGTCGCCGGGCCAACCGGCGGCGTGATGCTTCCCGCTGTGATGCTCTCCGGGACGTGCTGCCTCGGCGCAGCACGGCGACGCGACCGCACAGCCGTGGCCTAGGACCGGGTGTGCCTCGCCGCCCGCCGGGATGAGGCTACGGGCGACGGCGAGCCGGGGTCGCGGGCGCTCGTCAGCGGCCGGGCGTGGGGCGGCAACGGGCGCGCGCTTCCCTCGCCGTGGAGCTCGCCGGCCTGTGTTGCCTTGGCTCAGCATGGCGATGGGAGCGCACAGGCGTGACCGTGGCGTGCACCCCGGCGGCGGGATGCTCGCCACAGGCCACGCCTGTGCGCTCCCATCGACATGCTGAGCCAAGGCAAGACAGGCCGGCGAGCTCCACGGCGAGGATATGGAAGCCGTCGCGCGTAGCCCTATCCCGGCGGGGGTGCTCGCCACAGGCCACACCAGTACTCTCCCATAGGCGGGCTGCGACGAGGCAACCACCGGGCGAGCTCCACAGGGAGGAAGCCGTCGCGCGGGCTCGGTTGGGTGCGTCGCCGGGCGCTGGGACAGGGCTACGCGCTCTACCGTACGTGCTTGTGCGGCCGCTCGCCGTCACAGACACGGGACCAGAGCAGGGATCTGGGATTCGTACCTTTCGTCGGCGTCGGCCGCTGGATTGAGAGCTCGCCGCCTCGCCGGAGAGAGAGAGAGGAGGGTTCTGGGGAGAGTTTGAGATGGCTTGTTTCACTTTTCTCCCTCCCCTAACCGCACTGTCAGTGCAACTTTTAGGAACGCAGGATCCCGAGGCGTCGCGCTGGCTCCAATGCAATTGGTATGTGGCCAGATGCGTAAGTTAATGTGGTTCGTGCTAGTACGAGTAGTTTTCTTTTTTTGACGATAAAAGGAAACGTGGTGCGTGCTAGTTTTTTTTTTTTACAATAAAAGGAAATGCGGTGCGTCCTACTCCCTCCGTTCATAAAAGGATGTTTCAACTTTATCTAAATTTGAATGTATCTACACACTAAATTATGTTTACATACATGCAAATCTAAAAAAGATTTAGACATCCTTTTGTGAACGGAGGGAGTAGTTTTTTTTAGGTACTACTCCCTCCGTTCTAAAATAGTTGACTTCCATTTGTACAAAAGTGGATGTATCTATACACGTAACATGTCTAGATACATCCACATTTAGACAAATTGAAGTCATCTATTTTGGAACGGAGGGAGTACTAGCATATAGAGAAAACCAGGTGAGAGTTTTTTGTTAGGAAAGAAACGATAGCTGCATCAGACAAGCCTAGTCCGAGTCAGTTTGACAGAGTTGAACCAGCTGGGTGATAAATGGGGCCTTCGCCCATGTAATCAAGAGCGCTGTTGATTGAGTCATCATCAAAGATAAAGCAAGAAACGCCTCGCGTCGGGGAGGCACCAAAGATGTGTTCATGGGATCCCTCAGGGCTCAGGGTGGTTTGTCGTTGTGCGTGTGTGCACGGGATAGATCTCGTATCAATTTTATTTCCTTTTCAAAAAATACTCCCTCCGTTCCTGTTTATAAGGCTATAGTTTTCTCTGAAAAGTTAAACTTAACTAATTTTGACCAAGTTTTTAGGAAAAAACTATCAATATTTTAAATCCTAGGAAAATGAAATGTAAAAGTAAACTTCATGATGAATCTAAAGATACTGGTTTGATATTGTAAATGCTAACAATATTTTCTAAAATCTTGGTCAAAGATAGTAAAGTTTGAATTTTTAGAGAAAACCATAGGCCTTATAAACAGGAACGGAGGGAGTATACAATTTCCTAATTTTATTTCCTTGATGAGAGGGTTTCTACTTCTACGATTGCGGTTGCCGGTGGGAGTCTCCATTAGCCTCCTTCACGGGCCGCTCGTGCGAGGGCGGCTCCGGAGGCGACCCAACACCGAAGAGAGCCTCCACCCGTCCTCTCCCTCCGGCCGCTGCCGCCGGCGCCGGCGGTGGCAGCCACGCCTGGCCGTCGAAGCGGCGGGCGGGGTTGCGCTGCCCGTCGTGCTCCCTTCACACGGGGGGTCGACCCCATGGCGGCGCAGGTGTGAGACCAGGCGGCAGGGTGGCGGCGGTCTCCATGGGCGGCGCTTGCCGGCGTACGGCAGGGAGGCGGAGGAGGGCTGGCGCAGGGCTCCGGATGAGGCGGCGCTCGGCCCTGCGGGGTTCGTCGCTCGATCTGGAGCTTTGGCCTGATTCGATCTAGGCCAGGCCAAGCGGCGGCGCGATGTGCTGCGGCGACGCGACCTAGCCTCACGGCGGAGGTGCGGCCAACATGGCGGCGGCGCTGTTTGTGGAGCTTCTGGCCGATCTAGCTCGCATGAGCCGGAGGTCGTTCTGCTTGTTTCGTTCGCCGGGAATCGGACGGCGGTGTGGGGACTGCTGGATCGACAAGAATAATGGTGGTTAGCGGTCCTATGGTTCCGAATTGCGCTAAGACGAAGATCTGCCTGACGTGTGTCCCCTTTGATCTAGCCGGAGTGTCGGGTTCTGGAAGGCTCCGCCGGTGATCTCACATAGACTTACTTTTTCCTGGAGACTGCTGGATCGGAGGGATTTGGTCACGCCGGAGGGAGCGGCGTGAAGCTCTGCTTTTGTTGCCATCATGGGCAAATCCATGATGAAGTCAGAGGCGGAGAATGTCATGGAAGCGAGATTGGAAGACCACTAATGGTGATTCGAGCCTTTGGCGATGATGAGCAATTTGCTTGGAGTTTGAGGACTCGTATGTAGCGGTATGCAAGTGGGGGCGACAACATAGGTGAAGTTCAAATTCCTACCTTTCAGGATGAAAATCCAAGGTATAGCCTTAATTGGTTGTGCCTGACAATGGGCTTGTTGAAGGCATTGTTTTGAGAGCGGGGACTGTCTCTAGGGTGAAAACCCAAGATCACGATCGGGCGACGACGGCGCTTGTGCACTGTTTCCTTCTTGAAGGCATTGCTTTTGGAGAGTTTAGACACCAGGTGTTATTTTGGTGGTGGTTGTGCAGCTGTTACAAGGACTGCAACTCCGTAGCGGGACTTTTCTTTTTTAGTTTCTTTTTCTTATTATCTTTTGGTTGTGTGCATCCGTAATACCTTCGATTATTGCGTTGTTGCAGAGGCTGGGTGTAATTGGTATCTCCGCGATATTAATATATACTCTTTTTCTAAAAAAAACGATTGCGGCTGTCAGCTATTTGGTGTAATTAGGGAGGACAGTGGAGTGGGTGACGTCAGCCAAAGACTGTTGTGACGGTTTAAAAAAAAGCAAAAGCTCCAGGCACAGGGCGCGGCAAGACCGGAGGGGAAAAAAGAGAACATGTTCACGGTGATCACCTTTATAACTAGCCGTTTGTACAATCGAAATATTCCAACGAGTTACCATAAACCAACATATTAAAGAAAAAGAGCTACAGTATGCAAAATAACTATGTGTTTAGGGTTTAGGATACTCCATGTCCGTTACTAATCATCATTTGGGTATGGTTTATGATTTGGTCATTTATTCATTTTGTAGTTAGTTATTTTCTACCAGACATAAAATGCATATTCATTTTCTTTTCATTAACGTTGTATTATTTTGGAACAAACATGATTTGGTGCTCCTTTTTCTATCTTGGCGAGACCGGCCTGATCCTGAAACATGTGGGGCCCAGAAGTTTGTCTGACTTACGTTCCAAGAAAGGAAAGGAGCCACCTACAACTTTGCATAGTTAATGGGACTTTTTTGTGCTTCTCCGAGCACCGTTCGTCTGAATTTAAACCGTCAAACCATGAAAAATTAAAATCATGCTTCGTTTAGGATGCATAATGGCTGGCTGGCACAATGAACCACCTTTTTTTTACATCGGCGTCGGCAGCGAGAATGAACGGCGTTGCGATCCGACATGAACAACACATAACGGTCGATCAAAGTGATACGTACAAACATCTCAAGCTGCAAACAATGTTGTACTTTTACAGCATCTCCACCGTCGGCCACAAAGCCCAAGAATGAGCCAACGGGGATCTGGACAGAAAATGGCCCTAGGGCCACCCATGGGTCTGGACCCCACCCACCCCACCAATCCCCCTCCCGAGAAATGTCTAGCACCATATGCGGAGGTCGACGGCTGCAACGACCGTGGTCAGCTTAGATAAATGTTGCACCCACCCCTCGCAGGTTCCTCAAGGGGGCGCATGTTTCCACGCGCCACCGGCGCGGCCTCCCCGTGTGTCCGCCATTACCACGGTCGGCATTGATGGCACCCACCCACAACCTCGCCCGTTTCGCCAGCCTTGGACCTGTATATGCCACCGCTGCGGCGCCTGTGACGGCCACCTCTCGCTCTCACCCCCCCCCCCCCAATGGCACACAATGACGAGGCGATTAGCTCGTGCTCTGGCTCCTGCGGCGAGCCATAACAGTGCCATAGCCTCCTCACATTGATGAGGCAAGGTTGCGGTACGATCTCGTTGTGCCATCGGAATATCCCTTCCGAAATGGGCGGCGCTTGAGCTACGGTTGTCGCGTTGTGGCGCCACTTCCAAGAGAGGCGGAGCTCATCCTCTGCATTCTGTAGAGCCGAGAGGGAGATGTTGCTGCAAGAGAGGAATCACCCCGACAATTCTCCCAATAACTACTCCCTCCATTCCAAATTAATTGACTTCTATTTGTCCACATGTGGATATATCTAGACATGTTACATGTATAGATACATCCATATTTGGACAAATGAAAGTCATTTAATTTGGAACGGATGGAGTACTTGGCGTGGTTCGAGCGGTTCCGGCAGCAGTGGCCCTCGACCGCTGGGATGGCATGGAAAAGTGGGCAACCCAGCAGCTTATTTTTGTCAGAAATGGCCCTTTGGAGAAACTTCAAACATTTTTGGTCCCTTTCCAAAAAAGATAACCAAATATGACGCCAAATGGTGTGGTGCGAGTTTATTCAGTTCAAGGCCATCAAAATCCTTGCACTTAGATTGCCCAAGTTTGGCTCCGAGAAGCTTGGCGCTTAATGTACCAAGCAAATCTCGCACGCCTAGCTTCCCATGGAGTACATATCCGGTGATCCCACTACTCACGTGATACCACTTATTAGAATCCAAATTTTTAAGTTTAAAAGAAGTCCAAAAAAAATTGTGGGTGTTAACAAGTCGTGTGTTTATGATTCCTACAATTTACATAACCAAATTGAGAATACACGCATAGAAAAAAGAAAGAGAAATCCAACATGAATAGTGTCACAAAAAGACAAAAACAGAAAGTGACACTAGTCACATAGCAATTTCTCTATTTGTTTCTCTGTGTCTATTTTGTATCTGGTTATGAAAATTTTAGGGAATGTAAACACACATCTTATGAGCACCCACCATTTTTTTAGAATTTCTTGACATTTGTAAATGTGGATTTTGGAGAGTGGTATCGTGGAATCATTTAACATCTAGGATCACTAGATATTTTCCCCTTCCCATGCAAAGCTAGCTAGATATAGGAGGCGGCTTGAGTTATTCTCTCTCTACGTGATCCACGCTTGCGGGAATATCAAGTGCTACCCTCCATTAGGTACTCCTCGAGCTACCATTAGGAAAATTAGTTTTAAAATTTTCAAAAAAATAAACAAAAAATGTGAATGTTCACAAGGTATACTTTTACAACCTCTAAAAAAATTCAGGTCCAAATTCGAAAAACAAATGAGGAGAAAAGAAAATTTTAGCATGGATAGTGTAACTTTTACTTTTGTCTTTTTATGACACCACCTAACAAAGTTCATAATAGATTTTTATTTTTATTTCTCATTGTTTGTTTCGATTTTAGGCTTTATAGTTTTGGAGGTTAGAGGAACATATCTTGCATTGTGAACACTCACACTTTTTCATAGAAATCCTAAAGATTTAAAATTGTTATTTTTAATGGTAGCACAGATAATGCCTACTGCCTAGAGGGGGTGGTAGCACTAGATATATCCTCTCAACCACACTTGATTAATTTCTTCTCCCGTACGATTGCACCACGCCAGCTAGCTAGCTAACAAAAGGCTAGATGGATTCCATCTACACGAGTCTTTGGTGTGTTTTTTTTTTTTTTTTTTTTGCGAAGAAGACATCGGATCAAGGTTTCTAGGAGACGGTCGTCTTCTTTCTTCCGAAGGGGCCGGCAGCCAGCCTCCGAAGTGAAATTAGGCATCGAAGAAATTCTTAACAGACTCCGAGCAACGCGGCCGGCGGCTCTCAGCGTCAGCATAGACCGCCGTCGAATGGCTAAGGGAGCATCCGCAGCTAACGGCGATCTGTTGGCGGCCAGGATGGCAGCAACCCTCTTGCCCGTCAGGCCGTCACGGCGAACCTCACGGCTCCAGCGGTCATCGTCACGGGCGCCCCAGAGCTGCAGCGCGTGAGCACTGGGACAGGTGGTCCGGCCTAGTGTGCATGCCCCAATTCCAGTTCAGGAACTCAACGCCGCCGCTTTCCAGCGGACAGAAGGGAGCGGAGCCATTTTCATGTAAGTTCGCTGCCCCTGATGCTGTCGCCCCTCTTCCGACTGCGAGATAGTCAAAATGCTGCAGAATGTTGAAGTCGATCGATCAGTCTACATGACAATTATAGAAGAGATAAAGACCTTGATGAAGGTCCGTCAGGTTTGTATTACTCATGTCAAAAGATGTCAGAATACTAGTAGCCATTTTATGGCAAATTATGGTAGATTCCATGCCCATACGGCAGTGTGGCTAGCCTCTGGTCCAGAGGGCCTAGAAAACACTTGTCAGATTCGTTGTAATACCTGATGTCTTTGAGTAATACAATTTATTCGCAAAAAAAAAGATGGCTACTCGCAGTCCATTCTAGGTCAGGCTATGGTCTACGGCGCCGCTAAACCCATCCCGTTTAACAGCATCGGCGTACGCCCACAGAGCGTAGAAAATATTCTGACGGGATTTTGAGGACGAACCGCCGAGCCCAGTTACTAACCCGTTTGTCCCACGTGAATCTTTGAAACAGAACTATGCCCAACAACGAATCAAAGCCCAGTGTAAACCAGTGTCGGAGATCTACCCTAGCCGCCTGGCGGGCAACAACACTCTCGTCGGAGGGGCTAGGGAGTAGGGACATCGCCGACCGCCCTCACCCCGCGGCGGCACTCCGTTCCAACTAAGGAGTAAGGACGAAGCAGACATGGTGAGCACGGCGGGTAGCCAAGCCATGGTGAGCACGGCGGGTAGCCATGGTGAACACGGCGGGTTCTGCCTTGTACGCCGACATCAATGCCTGCCCATAGTCCGTGGTGTATACGCGGCAGTGGCTTGGGATACGGTGCGCACTGGGCCACTGGGTAACTAAGTAACTTACTGGTGACAACGGATGCCATTGCGTGAGTCACATCCATAGCAGAGGCTGCGGTTTGACAAATTCGAGACTACACTGGTACGGTAGTTGGCGATAGTATACATACTTGCTCGGAACTGTAATCCTCGTTGCCTGACAAGAAGCTAAGCCACGGCGAATCGACGAAACGGCGTTGGCGTGCTTAAGTGGCGCAGACCAGACGACGCCGTTACATGGGATTTTAGCGGGCAGTCCCGGTCAGCTTGTGGACAGCCCGCTAAATAAATGGAGTAATAGTTGGGTAAATACATTGGTCTTGCTGGGTAACACCTTATATGAAAAAAAATAGTAATTCAAAACGTGGTAAAAAAAAACTCTGAAACCATTTTATCAGACAAACATGATCAAATATTGTAATCGTACAAAAACCTTCGTCAAGGAATGACATACATTGCCCAACCCTCATGGGTAAAAATTTTGCAAAAAAAGCACTATATAAACGCTATATTTGTCATATATTTGTCTTTTTTCTCTGAGGTCAGTAAGAATCATTTCTTGCCCAAACATTTTTATATGAGTACAATATTCGAACATCTTTGATTCCCAAAAAGATTCAGAATTGACTTTATATAAATGACTACAATTTTTTTTGCATATTTTCATATAAAGAAATAAAATGTGTTGTCATAATTATGTAAATTCTGGACACAAGAGACAATGATGTTCAACTTCAATGCTGACACCTCATTTTCATCAACATCTTTATGTAGTTTTTAATCTTTCTCATACAATCGTGTGTGGTAAATGTCTCATAAACTTACAGTGTCCAATAAATCACAAACCACCTAAGAAAACAACAAACACTGAGCATACAAATCAATCTGTACAAGTTTCTCTTATTCTTTCTTCATTGAAAATACATGTTTCTCGTCATGAATGACAGGGTGGATCTGTGATACAACAGAATGAACAATCAGTTTCAGATACCCTTAAAAAAGAGGGGAAGCAGAACCAAGTCAAGATGATATGGGTCGCCCCTTCTTCTTGCGCCAAAGATCTTACCATTTCCGAAGGAACTGGGGCTACATTTTTTTTCAATTTCCATTCATGAATTTCTATCTGTTTCCACGCCTTTTTTTTAGACCTCGAAACATCAGGACAAATTACTTCTCCTAGGAACACATACAGTCGCTTTCTTTTTGCGTATGGCACCCCCACTCCCTTTGGCAGCATCTACTAACTCGGAACTTAATTTGAAAGCCATATTTTGACCCGGACGATTTTGGGATGCTTCTAATAACCAACGAATGGCAAGTGCTCTTCCTTGTTTAGATCCTATTTCAATCGGAACTTTCCGCGTCAATCCTTTTTTATTACGACTGTCACAAACATAATTGCCCACATCACAATGTAGGAGACCTACAGATGCATGAGCACTGAGGATTTAGCCTTTGGCTACCACCACTTCTTTTCAAAACGTTTCACATACTGGTTCTTTGGCTGTCATTATCTCTATTTATCTAGAAGAGTCTTCTAAGAAAACTTCTTCTTGGCCTTTTTTTATTTTACATCTGCATCAGTAACACAAACGGTTAGAGTTAGTCAACCTGAATGCACACGGCCAAATACTAAAAGATGCACTGAGCAGCACCATGGAAATCACAATGCTTTATGAGATTGACATATATACAAATATGCCGATCAAAACGTATTACCTTTTAATCTCCCCGCCTTCAACAAAGCTTCCTCGGCAATTGGTCTCCATTGCTGAGCACAAGAGAAATGGAGGCCCATTCCAACAGTCAGCTCCCGCAACAGTTGTATTGTTCGAAGCACTAAAAATAACTCTTCTGGGAAGCTCTTCAAGTAGCAAAGCACTAAAAATAACTCTTCTGGGAAGCTCTTCAAGTAATACAGACTTGATCAAGAAAGCCGGTAAAGAGTCAAGATAATAGTTCAATTTATGTTTTAGAACTTTCTATAGATATTCTTACGTAATGGTTTACTTAGAACACAATTAAGATATTTGTTAGAATATACTCAATAAATATATCTCTGAATTATTAAATAACTGTCTTAACTCAACTGCAAAAAATGAGGAGGCATAGTAAAATCATTTCAATTTTAGCCTATGTCTATAGAGAAAAAATTTGTATAGTTTTGGTTGCAAAATTATTTAGATTCAAAACAAGGGTTATTTATTTTTAGTTTACATTATGGTAAAAGAAGGATACACATATTATTAGTAAAACTTTATATTTAGTTAATTGGGCTAACTACATATGGGGAAGATATATACTTAGAAGACCGTAGCATGATATAATAAAAATAAGTTCTATGAAATTATAAAAGTTTGATGTAAATTATATTGGATCAACTCGCCTCGGGTCAAAAGTTAGATTGGACGCGGTGGGTGTGCCCATACGGCGTGATTGTGTGCTTGCCTGTGTGTCCTCTTACCTTCTTGCTCGAAGGACATGCTTCATGCACCCATGCGGACGCTCACCAACGTCGTCGTCCAGGTAGGATTTCGACCTAGCTAGAGGAAAACGTCCATGGGCCTTCAAATCGCAGACCGTGTGCTCTACCGATTTGGCCTCGTCGTGATATGGTTGAGGTTGCCGCGCCGCCTCGGTCTATGGAGGCTCATCGCGCAACCGTTGGCACGAGTTGGGATGTGAGCGTGTGTGCCTGTATGGTGCGACCGTGTGCGCATGGGCGTCGCCTCACACCGGGAAAGAACGTTGTGTGGCACCCTGCCGTGCTTGCTGCAGCCGACAATGTTAGAGGTGTGCGTCGCTAAAGGTGGTCCATTTCGCCATGAAAGCCCTCGATTTCGAACCAAAATTCACGCAGGGGCCACCCGTTGCCCCGGCTCGCCACGCTCGGCGACGAGCGTCGTGACCCGGTGGCTGCAGCCTCCTCAGAGTGCGGCGACCGCGTGTGCCCGCCTTGCCTTGCCATCGCCGGCGAGCGTGTCGATCTCGTGAGACGGGGTGGCGTTCGTAGTAGTTTGGTGTCCCGGCCAAAAAGTTAAGTGGTGTGATGAGATCTGCATACCTTTGCTGCTGAGGTCCAGTGCCGCGCCGCCGCCGCTAGGAGGGGTTTACGAACCCACGTCCTCGTGAGGCAAAGCTTTGGGCGTGGAGAGAGAGACGACAAGACGCGCGTCCGTGTGGGCGAGAGAAGAAGGGGAGGATTGTCATCTCCGAATGGTGGGACCCCTCTCGCAACGGAAGCTTGTCTGAAGCAAAAAATAATAATAATAAATTGCTAGTTTAAGAGAAAAAAGTTAGTCTTAAATTGGAGGTTTTAAATTTGAATGCATCTTAGAAGTATATGCCAACTAAAGTGTGCCCAGCGCGTCTCTAAAATGTTGTCCCCTCGAAGAAATGTAAAATGGTCCCTAAGTCCCAGTCAATTATTACGAATTAATTACTCCCGCGATCTATCTTCGGACTTCGTGATAGGGCGATGACAATTTGCAATTTTGCAAAGTCACTAAATAAGGGAAGGTTTTGTCTCATGGCATACTTCTATGATGGCTTTGTCTTCGAGAGGGGGGACTAAGCCGATGTGTGTTTCCGGCATAGACCGTCAGGGCGTCTAGGACAACCACGGAAAACCCGAAGTTAAGGGAGTCATCGACTCAGTTGCCCGTCATGAACCAGCAATCGAGGTATCGCGATCTCACGGTTATCAACATGAACAGTCTCGCAGTGGTGAACCATACAAACTAGAGTGAACTTGTTGGACTAAACTTTGAACAAATGTTTTACTTTTAGAGAAATTCCTCCAAATATTCTGAAGTTACCCTAGTGCTTTGAACCAATAATATCTTAATTCTTGTCTTTGAGTTGATGGGTGGTCATTTGAGGTTTGGCATGTACAATTTATACTCTAGCAACATCGCCAATCTGTATGCTTCACGACATTGCCCCCGGCCCTTTTCTTTTATCGTTTTACAAAAAAAATATGGTATCTTTCTGTATAACTCATTCATGCTCACAAACCTCGTGTGTTGTGTTGGTCAGTCTAGACTCAAAACATAAAATCCTCTAGGCACTGGCGGATCCAAGTAGAGCTTGGGGGGGTGCACAGGACACCCCCAAAATATTGTTTTCTTTGTATAATTCTAGATTTTCACCATATGTGCACCCCTGAAATTAAGATTTTTGTGCATCTGTGCACCTATTTCTGTTGCGTGCACCCCGGCCGTCTCTGCTCTAGCTCCGCCACTGCCTCTAGGTAACTTTTTTATGAGCGATCTGACTTTATAAAATACTCCCTTCATTTCACAAATAAGATGTCTTAAGTGTTTCACATGTTTAAATTCGGACTAAAGTGAGTGGACATATACACTAAAACGTGACTAGATACATGTGTATACATATGAATGTGGAAATGATTAAACCATCTTATATTGTGCAACGGAGGGAGTATAAGCTAATTTTTTTTATATTTGATCAAAGTAACCAAATCAGAATTGATAAACAAAGTTGTTAAAAAAAAGAATTGATAAACAAAGGATATGCGCAAACCGTAAACTACACCAAACCACTATGAAGTCGATGTCTCTAGTTCGGGCAATCGCATCTTGATGTTCTTCAATGCACCCGACAACTAAGCCGTAGAAGACCATACGTGAACACGCTAGGTTTTAAATATCCGTGTGATCCACCCACTAGACTAACCTCGTCTTACCAATACCAAACGGTACAAAAGCAAGTTTTGCTAGCAAATGAGGCCACACGGACCGATTCGCTATTGTTTGCATCCATGTGGCGACGAGTGCACTTGAATACTTGATGATGGAAAACACCATCTTTTGATCATTTGTGATTGCACATGGTGGACATGCTAACGACGAGCATTCGAGGAGTTTGGGACAACAACAAAAAAACATTTTGAGATTAGGGACTTGAGAATTTGGAACCGAAGGATTTTGAACACACTAGTTTCGGATCATGCATCAGATGACAAAAAAAATGTGATAATAATCTCGTAGAAGGCTCTTGAAATATTGTCTTGTCCAATTATCTGTCTCGTATACATGCATGGCTGAGAATTGGTCATGACGTTCCAAAGTGTACCCTGTAAACAACTTCAATGAGAGATGGCCGTCTTGAGAATAGAATGATCATCATTTTGAGTGTGTCCACTCCAGCCAGCTTAGATGAATTTAGGTCCACTTTTTAAACAAATTTAACTTTAAAGCACGATTGTGCTTAACATTTTAATGCAACAAAAAAGAGAATACTAGGGGAAACAAAAGCACGAGTAAGTGTGCCGAACTGCAGCGTGTGAGCACTGGGACAGGCAGTCCGGCCTAGTGTGCATGCCCAATTCCAGTTCAGGATCTCAACGCGGCCGCTTTCCAGCGGACAGAAGGGAGCGGAGCCATTTTTATGCAAGTTCACTGCCGCCTGATGCTGTCGCCCCTCCTCTGACTGTGGCGACTGCAAGGGATTCGGGCGGGGCAGAGTTGACCCGCCATGCCGAGGCAGGTGCTCCCTCGCAGTCGCAGTCCATTCTAGGTCAGACGGCGCCGCTCCCGTTTAACAGCATCGGCGCACGCCCACCGGCGTAGAAAATTTCTAACTGGATTTTGAGGACGAACCGCCGAGCCTCGTTACTAACCCGTTTTGTCCCACGTGAATCTTTGAAACAGAACTATGCCCAACTACGAATCAAAGTCCAGACCCCAGTGTAACCCATTGTCGGAGATCTAGTATCTACCCTGGCCGGCAACAGCATCCTCGTCAGAGGGGCTAGGCACATCGCCGGCCGCCCTCACCTCGCAGCGGCCCTCCGTTTCGAGTTTTCGACCAATGACGAGGCAGCCATGGTGAGCACGGCGGGCTCTGCCTACGCTGACGTTCGCCGTGTATGTGGCAGCGGCTTAGGACGCCTGTGGCCCGGCCGAACGTTGCGGCGCCTTGGGACACGGTGGTCGGTGGGCTAGTTACTGGCGACGACGGATGCCATGACGTGCGGCGAGTCACGAACATTGCAGAGACGGCGGCTTCACATAGTCGAGACTGGATCGAGAGTACACTCGTACGGTAGTTGGCGATGGCGCGACTTGTAGGGAAGCGTAATGCCTGACAAGAAGGCAAGGCATGGCGAATCGCGAAAACGGCTTTGGCGGGATTAAAGTGGGCGCTTTCTTGCACCCGACCTCTAGTACTCGTGCTATTTTTAAAAATTCGAAAAATATATTTAAAAGTTTAAACAAATCTGAAAAAAGCATGCATGTCTTCGATGATGTATCCTTTTTTTTAACGGAGATGATGTATCCTATAGACTTGCAAAATGATACTATCCCCTCTGCTAGGAAGAAATTAGATCTTGGTGCTGATTTAGTAGATCCCTTGGATAGTATGGTGTCTGCTTGTGAGAAGGACTCAACTCCTCTGGTTCCCCCACCACCCCCGGTCTATGTGAAAGCAAAAGATCGCAGTAAGATTCAGAAAACGAATGCAAAAGATAATATTTTGGCAACATCGGCGGCCCCCAGCGTGGTGGACCGCCGGGCCCAATGACGACCCTAGGTTGGAACAGCCGCGGAGTGGGGCATCCAGCGACTGTTCATGAACTCGTCTGTCTAGTACAGACGCATAAGCCCAGCTTGGTCTTCATCTGTGAAACCATGCAACGTAAAGAAAGGGTGGAGAATCTGCGGTAATGAAAGAATGTTTTCAAGTGAAAGGAGATGGTAAAGGTGGTGGCATTGCCCTATACTGGACTGAAGATGTCAAGGTGGATCTGTTATCGTTTAGTCACCGGCACATTGATGTTCATATCAGTGGGGGTCCGTATGATCACATGTGGCGCTGCACCTTTGTTTATGGGGATCCAAAACCTAGTGAGCGGCATCATATGTGGACGATGCTGAGGCGCATAAAAAACCGCTCGGATAGACCTTGGTTAATGATGGGTGATTTCAACGAGGCAATGTGGCAGGAGGAACACTTCTCCCGCACTAAAAGATCAGAGAGGTTAATGCGGGATTTTCGAGAGGTGTTGTCACACTGCGATTTGCATGATATTGGTTTCGTGGGAGCCCCGTGGACTTTTGATAACAAGCAAAAAGGTGATCGTAATGTCAAAGTTCGTCTTGATAGAGGTGTGGCCAGCCCTGCGTGGTCGGCGATGTTCCCGGACCACCGTCTCCGTCATCTAGTCTCCCCTAGGTCGGACCATTGCCCTATGCTACTCTCGGCTGACAAGGCTCCAGGACAACCTGTCCTCCCAATCCGGCGGTATGAGATCATGTGGGAGAGGGAACCGACCCTCGCAGCAACGGTAGAAGAGGCGTGGTCAAGGCGAGTTCCCTGCCAAAATCTTGGAGATGTCAACTCATCTCTACAATCTATCATGTCTAGTCTCTACGGATGGAAAAGGACTCATTTTAAATCGATTCCAAAGGAGCTAGAAAAGAAGAGAAAGCAGCTTGATAATCTGATGCGGTTAAACGACGAACCAAGCATTGCTTCCAAAGCTGCCCTTTTAAAAGAGATGGACGAACTCCTTTATAGAGAGGAGATCATGTGGATGCAACGTTCTCGCACCGCGTGGCTGCGTGAGGGAGACAGAAACACAAAATATTTCCATCGAAGAGCTTCTTGGAGGCGGAAAAAGAATGCGATTCGCAGGCTGAAACAATCGGATGGCTCCTGGACTTCCGATTCTCAAGAGATGGAGGAGTTGATGCGTGATTACTATCAGAACCTATTTACCCGAGATGAACACATTGACCCGAACATCATTACTAACCTGGTTAATCAGTGTGTGGATGTGGAGATGAATAAAAATCTGTGTGCGGATTTTTCTGAAAAGGAGATCAGTGATGCGTTATTCCAGATTGGACCGTTAAAGGCTCCCGGGCCCGATGGGTTCCCGGCTCACTTCATGCAACGCAACTGGGGAATCATGCGTGAGGAGGTGGTTCGGGCAGTCCAACGGTTTTTCGAAACAGGAGAAATGCCTGAAGGAGTAAACGATGCTGCTATTGTTCTTATCGCTAAGAAGAATGATCCGGAGGAGCCAAAAGACTTTCGCCCAATCAGCTTATGCAACGTCACCTTTAAAGTGGTTTCCAAATGTTTGGTTAATCGTTTGCGGCCTTATTTACAGGACATCATATCTCCGACACAGAGCGCCTTCATCCCGGGCAGACTTATTACGGATAATGCATTGATGGCGTTTGAATGTATCCACACTATTCAATCGGGCTCCGCTGCTAGAAGGAAATTTTGTGCGTATAAATTGGATATGGCTAAAGCGCATGATCGCGTGGATTGGAGGTTTTTAGAAGGGGTTTTAGCGAAGATGGGCTTTCACAGTAAATGGATACGGTGGGTGATGGCGTGTGTAACCACCGTACGGTACTCGATTCGCTTTAACGGACATATGATGGACCCTTTCACTCCTTCCCGTGGAATTCGCCAAGGTGATCCCCTTTCTCCGTACTTGTTTCTTTTTGTGGCTGATGGTTTATCTTGTCTCATCAGGAAAGAAATTGAGAATAATGCCCTACATGAGTTCCACATATGTAGAAGAGCCCCGGGGATCTCTCACTTGTTATTTGCGGATGATAGTTTACTGTTTTTTGAAGCCACGGTCGATCAAGCAACTGTGGTTAAATCGATTCTTGACAAGTATGAGCATAGTACGGGGCAACTAGTGAGTTTGGGGAAATGCTCTATCTTATATGGTGATCAATGCCCCCCTGCAGTCCAGGAAGATATTAAAGGTATCCTCAGTTATGAGACCCCTGTTTTGAGGAAAAGTACCTTGGCCTCCCGGTTCCTGAGGGTAGACTGAAAGGTGACAAATTCAAATCAACAAAGGAGAAATTCTCGAAGCATGCCAGCGACTGGTCTGAAAAGTACATGTCTACGGGCGCCAAAGAAACCTTGATCAAGGCCGTACTTCAGTCACTTGCAACCTATGCCATGGGAGTCTTCCGGTTCCCTGCGGGGCTGCTGGAGAAGCTCTCACAAATTATCCGCAATTTCTGGTGGGGCGATGAGGAGAATAAAAAGCGTATGCACTGGATGTCTTGGGAGAAACTAACTCGACCTAAGTCACATGGGGGAGTTGGTTTCAGAGACCTAAAAATTTTAATCAGGCCCTCCTGGCTCGGCAGGCCTGGCGTCTTATCCAGTTCCCGAACAGCCTTTGTGCCCGTCTTCTGAAATCAAAATACTACCCGTCGGGAAACCTGCTTGATACAGCCTTCATCCAACACCAATCCCAAACCTGGCAGGGAGTCCTTCACGGCTTGGAGCTTCTCAAGAGAGGCATTGTTTGGAGAATTGGATCGGGCTCTAATGTTCGGATATTCAGAGATAATTGGATTCCTAATCCTGCTGCTCCAAAAGCTGCTGATCGAAGGGGCAATTCGCGGCTCCGATGGGTCTCTGACCTTATCATCCCGGAGACAAGGTCTTGGAACGAGCCACTGATCCGTGATTGCTGCGCCGCTTGGGATGCAGATGCTATCCTTGCGATCAATCTGCCTCGTAGAGCCTGCGATGATTTCGCGGCTTGGAGCCCAGAAAGTAATGGTCTCTTTAGCGTCAGATCGGCCTACCGCCTTGGGCTCACTCCCACCATTGATCGGCTCGGATGTGGTCAGTCGAGCGCTGAACCTGATGGAAGTAGAGGAATGTGGAATCTTATCTGGAAAGCCAATGTGCCCCAAAAACTGAGGATCTTTGCCTGGAAAGCAGCCACCAACACTTTGGCAGTTAGGTCCGAACTGCATCGTCGCATCTCCACCTTTGAGCCGACATGTACGATTTGTGGCATGGAAGTGGAATCCTCTCATCATGCGCTGGTCGGATGTACCCTGGCTAGAGCCCTGCGGGATGAGATGAGGAAAAGATGGACACTACCTTCTGAATCGGAATTCTATAAGAACGGCTATGAATGGTTTCTAAACCTCCTTCACAATTCCTCCAAGAGCATTCGCTGCAAGATCGTCTTCCTGTTTTGGCGTGTGTGGCATCATCGGAACAACGTTGTTCATGGGGACGGTAAAGCTTCAATTGTTGCCTCTGCGCCGTACATTGAAAATTATTTCGATTCCTTCACTTTGATTTCCTCTAATGCCCATCCTTCGAAGGATGGTAAAACCTGCCATCCTAGAGTTCATACAGCGTCTGAGGGCCCTATGACATCTTCGTCTTGGGCAGCCCCGATGGATGGTCAGGTTAAAGCAAACGTTGATGCTGGATGGGATGCAACGACGAAGAAAGCAGGCCTTGGCATCATTATTCGCGATCACCGTGGTCGGGTTGTCCTCTCCGAGTGGAAATTCATTCCACAGTGTGCTAGCGCGGAAGAGGCGGAAGTTCTTGCCTGTCTCGAAGGCCTAAAGCATCTCATTGCTCTGCAGAGGTGGCCAGCTATTTTGGAGTCGGATTGTCTACGGGTTGTCCAGACCATTCAATCAAATGCTTTGGAGAGATCGAGTAGCTGGAACCTATTATTTGAAGCAAGAGAACTACTGAAGATTTACCAAGACATCGTGGTGAAGAAGGTAGACCGGTTGGATAATGGAGTGGCACATAGTCTAGCACAATTAGGAAAATCAGGTGCTAGTGGGTTATTACGTGATGCTGCTCCAACCTGCGTGTTGGCTATGATCACAAACGACTCGATAGGCTTGTAATCTGGGTGAGGCCACAGGTTTCAGACGCACTCTTTTCCCTACCAGGGTACCTAAGGGGACTGGAGGGTTTTTAATGAGGCGGCCTGTGTGCCAGTTTGTAAGTTTGTGATCTTGTCAAAAAAAAAAATCACAATGCAAAATATTTTATACTGTGACCTACACAAAAATGACAAATTTACATACTGAGTATAGTTAACAATGCATAGTTTCAAATCTATAAAAAAATCATTTTTTGTAGCCTACAATATAAAAATTTGTATTGAGATTTTGCACACTTGTAGTATATATCATTGAGAAATAATTGATTTTTTCACAATTTTAAAACTTTTAAATATATTTTTTTAATTTTTAAAACAGAGGGATCACTCGAGGATACATGGCCATAGGCCGGGCTTCGAGCCGGGCCTAACAAAGCCCGCGGTCAAAATCTTAGGCCCAGGCCCGCCCAAGCCCATCCTTCGGGCCTATATTTTAGGCCCAGGCCCTCTCATTGGCTGCAAATTCCCATCAGGGCTCGGGTTTCGGGCCGGGCTTCTTCATTAAAATGTCAATATGTAAAGTCCAGGCCCAGGACCATCTGACATTCGGGCTCAAATCTAAGGGCCAGGCCCTCCCGTGTGCAAGCGTGCCCACCCAGGCCCTATATTTTCGGGCCGGGCCTGGGCGGGCTGGTCGGGCTGGGCCGGAGATGGCCAGATATACTCGAGGCTAGAGCTCGCCTGAGCTCTACTGCTCCCGCTATTTTAAGAAAATAGAAACATATATTTAAAAGTTTAAAAAATAGGGAAAAAAACATGCATGCCCACGATGATGTATTCTATAAACGTGCAAAATCACAATACGAAATACTTTGTATTCTCGCCTACAAACAAAAATGACAAATTTACATAGCTCGGTATAGTTAACAATGCATAATTTCAGATCTCCAAATATTATTATTTTTGTGTAGCCTATAATATGAAGATTTTTGTATTGAGATTTTGCACATATCTAGTATATATCATTGAGAAATGCATGATTTTTTTCAGAATTTTAAACTTTTAAATATAATTTGAATTTTTTAAAAAAGAGGGATCATTCGAGGCTGGAACTCGGGAGTCAAAAGCACTTTCCCGAGCAGACGAGTAGAGATTTCTTGCACTCGAGCTATAGTGCTCCCGCTATTTTAAAATTTAAGATATATATTTAAAAGTTCAAAAAATCTGAAAAAAAAACATGCATGTCCTCGATGATGTATCCTATAGACGTTAAAAATCGCAATGCAAAAAACTTTGTATTGTGACCTACAGAAAGAAAAATAACTAATTTACAACTTTGAGTATAGCTAACAGTGATAGTTTCAAATCTCCAAATTTTGTCATTTTTGTGTAGCCTATAATATAAAGATTTTTGTATTGAGATTTTGCACGCTTGTAGTATATATCAGCATGCATGATTTTTTCAGAATTTTAGGAAAATTTTAAATATAACTTTTGAATTTTAAAATGGAGGGATCAGTGGATCTCGGGAGTCAAAACCACTTTCTAGGAACAGGCTTGTAGAGATTTCTTGCACCCGAGCTTTAGTGCTCCCACTATTTAAAAAATGAACAATATATTTAAAAGTTTAAAAAATTCTAAAAGACACATGCATGTCCTCGATGTTTTATCCTATAGACGTTCAAAATCACAATACATAAAAATGACAAATTTAGAGTATAGTTAACAAATGCATAGTTTCAAATCTCCAAATTTTGTCATTTTTGTGCAGCCTATAATATAAAGATTTTTCTATTGTGATTTTGCAGGCTTGTCGTATATATCATTTGGAGCATGCATGATTTTTTTTTCCAAATTTAGAACTTTTAAATATAATTTTCAAATCTTCGACTCCTAAAAAGATTGGGAATGTCTTGACTGTTTTGAATTACTACATTTTTATACATGTTTTCATATAAAGAAATAAAATGTGGCAAAGAAAATAAGTGAAGAAAAAAATCATAAAAGGCATGAAATGTGAAATAAAATTTGTAAAATCGGGACACAAGACAATGATGTTCAACTTCAATGCTGACACCTCATTTCCATCAACATTTCTTCTTTATGATTTTTAATCTTTCTCGTTCAATACTGTCCGGTAAATGGCTCACAAAACTTACAGCTTCCAACAAATCTCAAACCATCTAAACAAACAACAAACATTGAGAATACAAATCAATTTGTACAAGTTTCTCTTATTTCTTTTTTTTTTGTTGAAAACATGTTTCTCCTCATAAATGAGAACGTGAATCTGTGATACAACACAAGGAATAATCGGTATCAAATACCTCCGCACTACAACCTCACAAAAAGAATTGCCCACATCACAATGTAGGAGACCTCCAGATGCATGAGCACTGAGGATTTAGCCTTTGGCTACCACCAGTTCTTTTCAAAACGTTTCACATACTGGTTCTTTGGCTGTCATTATCTCTATTTATCTAAAAGAGCCTTCTAAGAAAACTTCCTCTTGGCCTTTTTGATTTTACATCTGCATCAGTAACACAAATGGTTACAGTTAGTTAACCTGAATGCACACGACCAAATATTAAGAGATGCAGTGAGCAGCACCATGGAAACCACAATGCTTGATGAGATTGACATATATACAGATATGCCGATCAAACGTATTACCTTTTAATCTCCCCGCCTTCAACAAAGCTTCCTCGGCAATTGGTCTCCATTGCTGAGCACAAGAGAAATGGAGGCCCATCCCAACAGTCAGCCCCCGCAACAGTTGTATTGTTCGAAGCACTGAAAATAACTCTTCCGGGAAGCTCTTCAAGTAGCAAAGCAAACAGAAAGATGATAATTTAGGAGGCAGTTCTCAAAGTTCAATTTCACCAATACACAAATAAGTTGTATGCTTGTAAGATCTTTCAAGTAAATGGAGGACCAACGACATATGCCATCTGTCTTTCATGTTTGGACAGGTACAGATAATACAGTCGCATACCTCGACTCCAACTTTAGTCAGTGAAGAATCGTCAGCAAAGGGTGAGAGGACGGTTACTCCAGGTGGTAATCTTGTATCGAACATTCTAAGAGATATCTGAAAGAGTTCTTCTAGCTCATTGTCTGCTATACTCCATGTTTTCAAACCAAGTACCCTGAAATTTATATAAATCCATAAGAAAAACAAGCTATAAACCAACAATTATTCACTAAGAATCATTACTCCATCATGCCCTTGGATATAACCCTCGTTTAAGATTAAAACTAATTAGTATTATCTCGTCATTAAGCATTATGTTAGCCCAGGATTGTTCTTCTACAAACTAGTACATCAACATATTTGAATCTACTTTTCAACCAAAAACTGTACGAGAGTCCGTAATTTTTATTAGTACATAAACATATATACTCAAGGGACAAGAGCCAAATATGCAGATGATAGGCAATACCCTAATCATTCTGAATGTATGTTGTAGAGGACAGGCAAAACCTTCAATCGTTATAAGAGAAAAGGCAAATGGATCTTTATAAGAAATAAAGATAAAAAAAGCAGCAGGAGCCTAAGCTAGGGATGATGCTGCTGAAAAAACCTAGTGTTCCTTCCAGATGTTCCATGAAGAAAGGCTTGATAGAGGCGATATAGGCCACGCTGATGTGATTACAATCCGTGGTGAGGTCTAGCTGAATGCCGATAGCTTACCAGCAGGAGGCACTGAGGGGACCCTAGATACTTGATTGTGGATCTGGACAGGCCAATAGGGGACCCTAGATACGTGAAAGCAAAGGTGCCAATGTTACAACGAAAGAGGCCAGCAAGGTGCTAAGTTCGGTCTTCTGGAACATTGATGAGTACCAGGCATGATTTGTATCTACACATAAACAAGTAGATTGGCCAAAAGTCCTAAGGAGCTCTGTGAGGCATAGAAGCTGGTGGGGACAGACTTGCATGACCAAGAACACGTCGTCTGCATACTGAACAATGGGGAAATTCACCTTGTTCACAATGGCTTGCAGGAGATCCAAAGCCAGAACAAGAAAGAGCGGGGGAGAGGGTCCCTTGAGGAACACCGCACTGACAATGGAACCTTTTTTCTCAACTCCATTGATTTGAATTTACTGCCCTCAATATAAATCTAATTATCGCACAAAAAACACCTAACATGACAAGCGACTTTAAGTTTACCTGAGACTTTCTTTCGTCCTCAAAAGGTCATCATCGGCCATTGCAATTACAAGATTTGCATAAGCCAGTCGTAAATCATCTGGCATTTCTTTCACTTGTCCATAATCAAGTAAAGCTACCTAATAGAAAGCCACCATTAAAAAATATTCAGCTGAAAGTACACCTTTGCCATATAAGGAACATTTGGACATTTTTAATACAGGTCACTTGCCTCTGTGTTCTTGCAGATAAGGATGTTTCCTGGGTGTGGATCTGCATGAAAAAAGCCATCCTTCAAGATCATTTGGCCATAAGCAAGTGTAAGATCTGTTAGAATCTTCCTGCATTAAAGAGAGTATATTTTTTGAGATGGCCTGAGCACTGGAAGCAATTGAAGGAAGGACATGCTTGATATCAAATTAAGTTCAAAAATTAAAAGCAGGGCAAATAGCTAAGTAACAAGATCATAATGGTGTGGAATTTTCGTATGTTCATTTAAGTAGTACTGACACATTAAGAGGATACTTCAGTAGAGAGAGATGGAGAGAATCTCATAAACCAAGCAAATGAGAACCATACTCTTTTGAGATGAAGGGGCTTACTGCTTTGCCATTGCTGCAAGCTTACCACCAGGATCAATGCCTCTTTTAGACATTTCATTGCTAAGATTCATTATTGGGGTCCCTTCTATGAATTCCATGACCAAGACCTCCCTATCAAAGAAAAAGAATGGCTCATTTAATTCATAAGCAAGACAAACTAATCACATACACTTATTCTGCAAAGAAACAGAAGAGGCAGTTGTGGCTCCACAAAATAACATCACTAGTCCGTTATTGTTATATTTCAGCCAATTGCTTTTCATATAATCTGACAGGGATAAGTTCATACCCAATCGCACCATTCCCTACATTTGCAGTACAAGAAGAATGACAAGGCATGGTATAAAAGCAATAGACCTTTGATGCGATGAATAATTATATTCATGATGGATTTTCATATGTTCATGAACTCAAAAGGCAATAATCAGCCAACACATGAATTTCAGCAAGAGGCAAGAGGATACAGAGACTAGAGTATCAGCTAAATCAATCAAAATGATAGGTTCAACGTGCACACAAAGGGTAAATAAATCAAACATAACACATTTAATGCCTGTCGGACCATAACAGAATAATGCAAGTATTCTTTATGTGTAAAGAAGCATCCGATGGAGGATAGTTTTGCTTACGGAACATAAGCAAATCCAAATATAAACAACTTAACTGCTATTACCAGATGACCCACTATAACTTCTCTAATAAATCCTTCTGATTGATGGCAAACTTTTATTTACTTGTAAGTTGTAACTATGGTCATAAGTAGGATTCAGTAAAACCTGAACAGCAGTTTGGCTAATTGAGTAGATATGACAAAGTACCTGCTAACCATTCCAGGAATCACACGTGGCACCATAACCGGAGATTTCTTATTGGTGACACGTAGAAATTCTCGTATTCTTTCCATTGCTCTCGCTTCTCGCACAAAGTCAAACTCGTAACAGATCTAGGGAAACAATGAAGCCCGAAAGATCAATAATTAACACAAGGTGCACATTCTTACGAAATACAAGTTGTTATTTCTAGTTTCTCTTGGCGCATAGAACCAAACTGGCATTCACATAACATATCCTCATATTCATGCAATTTATTTATAGCAATATATGGACATCTAGTCTGCTACATTCAAATACTAATTGTAAAAATCAATCAACAATAATGCGCTCAATGGTTATCTTGTTTCTAATGGTTCAGATGTGAATACTTAGGTTCCATTTCATCCAGTAAGTAAATAGCCTTAGTGGCTCAATGTGTAGATATTGTCCATCATTTTTGTAACAGAAATGTCTATGGCATTCCCAATTTATCATGGAGTAAACAATTACATTTGAGCAAACAGGTCACTATGGTCGAGTGCAATATGGCTCGGTGCATATGGGTCTTGGTGGACAGAGAAAGAAGAGAGCACATGAATGTAGAAATCCGGATGCAAGACTATGTGACGATGATTGACTAACTATGGCATGAAGACTTCGTTCAGATGCTTGCAAACGGCTCAATATTTCTAGATGGCTTAGAACAGTTGCACAAAAACAATACTGTTGGACCGAATATAAACCTGCTTTTCCATCTCTTTTGTGGCAGAGAACAGATCAAAGTTGACGTCATACTTCTGTAAGAACAAGGCAAATGCTTGCATGTTCCGGATATCAACCATCATCAGTTTTTCAGCTCCTGGATGTTGTACCTGGATAGAACCAGATCCACTACACCATATCAGACAAAGGAGAAAGATGTTTATGGAACAGATATATGCAGTACTAAGTCGTACCTTGACAGCAACATCTGTCTTTGATGATTTAAGCCTCGCTCGATGCACCTAACAAAATACGAAGCAATGCCAATAAGTGAGAGGCCAATGGCACAAAGGAGCGAATGGCCTATGCGTAGGCCTAAGACTGAAGCGAATCACTCAGAGCACCGATGTTAAAATTCACCAGACCTCACAGTCAAGAGAAGTATCTAAACACGAACCTGTGCAATAGAAGCAGACCCAACAGGTACAACTTCAAAGAAATCGAAGATCTCGTCGAAGCTCTTGCAGAACTGTCTCTCCACGACGCCTCTGACAACCTCGATGGGCGTGGACGGAGCCTTATCGCACAAGGTAACAAGCCTCTTCACCCAGGCCGTCGGCGCCAAATCGGGCTTTCCCAGAATTTGAGCCGCCTGCTCAACAAAATGTGAACGAGCGTGATCAGTGTAGCTGGAGTGGTGTCGCGTCTGTTGGTAAACTGACTAAATTCCTCCACCGAAATTCCTTGGTCTATCCAGCAGAACTGAGCAAGGTGACCGATCGGAGGGGGGAGCAGCGGGCACCTTGAGGAAGAGGCCGCCGAGCTCGGAGCAGAGGGAGTACATCTTCTGGGCGCCGATCTCGTGCTGCTGCTCCCACATGGCCTCCCGTGCCTCCTCATCCTTGATGAACCCCGCTCGCAGCTGGCACACCTGAAGACCAGCCGACCAAACCACCGTGAGCACTGAGGCATATCGCCGAACACCTTGCGCGCCCGCGCGGAGATGCGCCGATGGAACAGGAGAAGCGTACCTTGTAGCTGCCGTAGATGTCGACGGCGCGGATCCAGAACTGCGCGGAGCGGCTCCACGGGCGGACGCGGTCGAAGAGCCGGTCCCGCAGCTCCTGCACCTGCGCCAGCGGCAGCGGCATTGTTGCCCGCGGCCGGGCGGGCGGTCGCCGGAGAGAGGAGAGGGGAATGAGATGGATACCGGATAGATACTCTCCTGCCTTAATCAGTAATCACTCGCGCCGCAACGCCCAGACTCGTGGCTCGTAGTGGCCGTGGGCGGCGACCGGCGAAGCCTAGTGCTCCACAAGTGGAGCGAGCCACGCCACAAACAGAGAAAACGTGGCGTGATGGGGCCACGTGGGGTGGAACGGACGGCTGTGATTGCGATCGGGTCTTGGTCGGGGGCGGTGAGTGGCCTCTCGCTCTCCGCCGGTCGCCTGCTAGTCCTCCATGGCGGCGGCGGCGGCGGCCCGGCGGCTGTGTAGCGCGGCGGCACAGCCCCCGCGCCTGAAGAAGCTCGCGCTGCACGCACCCAAATCAGTGAGCTGCTTGCCCCTTATCTCTCCCCCAGCAACTTTTTTCTACTCAGATCTCCTCCGCTTTATCTGATTCGTACTCCTCCATGCTCTTGCTTGGTGATAAAATTCTGTTTGGTATGGTCTAGTACTCTAGGCTCCTAATTTCACCTGAAATGTGAAGTGCACAGCAGCAGAGCAAGAATATGTATTCGGTCGATGTGATGTGGCCACTGAAATTGACGTGAAATCTTGCCGTGCGGTCCATGCCCAGCTCCCAGTCAGTGGTAGGGGGGAGTGGCATTTGCGTCCGCTTCTCGCTCTGCCCTTTAATGGTTATCCGATTTCTGACCAGTCGTATCCATTTCGTTATTTGTCAATGCCATGTGTATTTTGATTTTCGATGGGATTATCCTGAAATAAGGAATGAGTTATTTCGTCTCTTCTGGTTGCACGTAGTACGTACTATCTTCTGCTTAGTTGCTTGAGATCAATCATTACTAAAGCATTGCATGGTAATATTATCTGCCAAAATTGATGTATCCGTGCATTACAGAATCTTGATCTTGATTTCTTCTATATTGTCTGAAACCTTACAACATGAGGCGTCTGCCATGACTAGGACAAACTTATACAGAAAATATAATTACGAAAATCGCACATTGTGTGAATGTGATAGCCATCGCCATCACTACTTAAAGTTGGTTGTACACGCTACGAGGAAGTTATTTCTAGCTAATACTAACTTGCTGCAAAAATCACATTTCGTAATGTGAACTGAATTTTTATTTCTGCTTGTTCTTAGGTGGAGGTTGAATTTGCAGATGGCAGTTCGTTCCATCTGTCTGCTGAGTTTCTTAGAGTTTACAGCCCAGCAGCTGACAGCAAAATCAGATCAATAGCTGGTGAGAAGGTAAACTTCTACCGTAACCTCAAAAAAATATGTTCCTTGTCGCCATTTGAAGTGTGAAAGCCATCTTCTGATCTTCCTGAAGGCCTATGGTACTATGGCAAGTTTAGAGCTACTACTTGCTAACCCTGGAATGTTGACCTGTCCTAAACTATGCCTTTAGAATATTAGCATAGTTTGTTGGTGTGTATTTGTTTTCTGCTAAGTATCTACCCGTCAAATTATGCCAGGTTATATTTGGGCGGCGGCATGTTGGAATAATGTCAGCTGAATCAATAGGAAATTATGGAGTCCGGTGAGGGACATTTTCTTTGTAGAATAAATTTCATGGCAGATTTATCTATTTCATGAAAATATATATACCTCGTGCAGAAAATAGTTAGTTGTGACATCTCTATCTCTTGGAACAATGTATTTGTGTTTATGTGCAAGCCTCATCTATAGCCAGTCTTTTGCACCACAGGATATTGTTTGATGATTTGCACAAGACTGGGATCTTCACTTGGGACTACTTGCACCATCTGGGTTCTAACAAATTCAGTTTGTCACGAAATTATATCAAAACTTTGAGGAAACACGGTCTTAGCCGGGATCCCCAGAGAAGAAAATGATGAAACAAAAAGTATTGTTTGAATAAAATATGTAGATACAAGGGAACTCAGATAGGCTTTGCCTACCATGTCATGGAATTTAGAAGAACTGCTGCCTTCATGGGGATGGATGGAGCATCTACATGTGAACTCAGAATCTCTAAAACCAGATAACTTAATATGTAATGATAGGAACTTTTTACAATCGCAGATATGAGATATGATAAAACTTTTTACATTGAGTTGACCAATATGTGCTGAAATGGATTGTATGCCTTTCTTGAGTTGTGGCAGAAGAATTTGTTTTTCTTTTTTCCATTATGAATTCGCCAATACGAAGTATTTTTATATACCCTCTATGTTTGTCGTTTGAAGTGCTAAAATGGGTTAGTAAGAGACAAAAAAAAAGAGCCCATGCATGTACCTCTTCCCGCATTGGGTAACATTTTTATCCAATAAATGTAACAACTCAACACGTTCATCTTACAATCCCTCTTAGCGCATATAAATTGTATTCTCTCTTGGAAAAATGAGTTCAAGTAGGCATTACAAATTGTATATGACAATAAATTTGGAAAAATGGTTTTCTAATGGGAAGAGATCAATTTTCCTTTGTGAAGGTCAATTTACTTTCGTGTCTAACTAAGTTGTAGCTGAATATAGATAATTGCATATGAATGAATATTACCTTCTGAGTCTAACTAAGCTGGCTAACAATATAGACCGGAAACCATTGCATATGAATGAAGATTCCACAAGACTTGTAGATTGGTAAAGTATTTTGTTGTTGCTCTCTCTCTCTCTCTCTAGTGCTTCTCTGACGAAACTGAAGAAAAGGAAACAAGACACGAGTTTTTGTGCAGTGTTCAACCTCTACTGCTTTTTTGTTTTCTCTCTGTTTTTTCATGCCACTTACATGTACTGGGTCGTGTCATCGTACGACCAGTCGTGCACCAAATCGATACTACTTCGATGGGCAGGAACGCACATACCACGTCCTCGCCAGCTAGAAAATAGCTACCTGGAATAACGACTAAAACCCTAGCTGAACCTGCATCTAAAACGCTACAGTAAATACTGACAGGTTCAGAGTTATTCGAACTGAGCATCGTAGCATAGTTTGAACGACATATTTCAAGCCTCACAAACACCCACTCTCCTCCAGCGTCCTCGCCTTGTCGAACTTGACATAGTGTCCTCGCCTTGTCCAACTCATCCCAACTCGAGCTGATAACTAGCTGCACCCATTTAAACTTGGAACGCATATCGTATGGTTTAGTCCAACAAGACGACGGTAGACCGCGGTTACCTTGAACAAAATAGTTATGGGTAGGGTGCATGAACAAAAAGTTGTTAATTCAAACTGGCTTGGTTTACTCCAGTATCTCACCTCTAAGTCTGGGATACACAAAATTCAAATGCATCTCACTTCCCTCAAAAGAATCTCGGCTGATCAGGAGTGGAAAACTGGGGCTGGTTTATATAACCTGGGGAGAGCAACTAGTACGCCCCATTCAAATGACTTGAGCATGCCGCTCATTCGATTATCACCCCAGCTCATGCAGATTTGACCTATTAGACTATCAGTTATCACACTCCCAGCATGCAGATCATTCATGCATGAGGCAACATGCGTGGGCGGAGGACACACGTCATGCTACATACAACATCCATAAAATTGGACCGGTCACGCCATCTTCGTGGTCACGTACATCAATTAGTAGCACTTTGTTGCAGGCACTTCTCCAGTTTTCCCCAGGTTTGTCACAGGAGTGGTGGCCGGAGCTTTCTCCGACATCGACGGCCCTGGATGGGGGAGATGATGGCGTCGCCGACCTCGCGGCTGGTGGCGATCTGGCCGGCTGCGGGTCCAGGGTCCGGTTTAGGCCTGCGCAAGGCAATCCCATCTATATCTCTGGGCGCATACATGTTGGAATAATGTTAGCTAAATCAATAAGAAATTATGGAATCCTGTGAGGGTCATTTTCTTTGTAGAACAAATTTCATAGCAGATTTATCTTTATCATGAAAATAATATGCCTCGTGCAGAAAATAGTTGGCATCTATATCTCTGAAAAATAACTGATTTGTTTTTATATGCAAGTCTTATCTATAGCCAGTCTTTTGCACCAGAGACAGGGATCTTCACTTGAGATTACCTGCACCATCTGGGTTCTACCAAATTCGGTCCGTCACAAAATTATATCTGGGGAAACACGGTCTTAGTCGGGATTCTCAGAGAACAAATGATGGAACCAAAGTATTTGCCCAAGTTAGTATGTAGATACAAGGAACTCAAATAGGTTTTGCCTACCATGTCTCAAAATTCAGAGGAACTGCTAACTTGATGGAGATGGACAGATGGATGGAGGTTCTGCATGTGAACACACTACTGAACTTATGGCAGGAACTGTTTTTACAGTCGCAGATATGAGAACATGATTAAGCTCTCTTCACATATAATATTTTGTGTATAAGAGAGAGTTCATGTCTACAACAAAGCATGTTTATGTATAAGAGAGTTCATGTCTACAACCTTATATTTTCCTCTCGTCATGTTATAGGGCAACAAATGTTTATTTAAATAATCAAATAAGGATTTATATTTCATCAGTAAATTGAGAAGTGTAAATTTGGATATGTTGATCTTACAACCCATCATCGCTCATGTAAGAAAGCTTTCATTTTCTGGAACATACAAATAAATGTAAATGAGTTTCCTATAGCAACTAGCAAGAGAACATATTGAAGCAATGAATCAAGTTCTTATGAGACTAATGTACGTGCGCGAGCACAGAAAGCAAGTGTCAGCACTAAGCTCGGAGAAGATACTATACAACATTCCATATGAAATCTCACTAGTAAACAGAAACAACATGCAATCAAATCCCGTTGGTCACCGCGCTGAGCCTCTGGTGTTTACCCATTCCCCACATCTACTAGTCCAACTTTATTCAATTCATAAAAATTGATAACCAGTTCAACTCGTTGGATTTGGAAAATAGAATCCCTCCAATGCATCTGAATGGAAGGATGTGTAACGATGAATGAGAAACCTCATGTCATTGTGTTAAAACGTGACCCATCAGCAATGAGGAACTCTCCCGCACTCCTTTCCCCAATTGAGTCTATGCAGAATTCCGCTACATTATACCAAGAATATTGAGGTCGAGAGTGCACGGGGACACGACCAAGTTTTCATCGAGGGGTTTGGTTTACTCCATTATCCCAGTCCACGGACACCAATAAGATAGCAAAGTTCAAACCCGTACCACTTTGCTCCAAAAACAAGAAAACTAAAGGCTGCCCTCATATGGAGCAACGAACGTCCCATTTATAAAACCTGAGCATGCAAGTCACATGATTATCACACTCAAGATCATGCAAGTTTTGATAAATAACCATGCATGAGGCAACACACGGCAATGCCCCTGTTTCTCGACAGTCTCCTCACGAATGTTCGACCAGAACGCATATGTAGGCCCTGTTATAAACGATAGTAAAGAAACGACGAAGAAAGCGGAAGATCAATCAACGGGGACACGAGATTTAACGTGAAAAATCCCTCCAACAATGGAGGAGAAAAAATCACGGGCACCAGCCAGCAATATTTCACTATATCGGGTGAGGTTACAAACGCCGGGGATTTACAACGTGCAAATTATCCCAACCGGCGGCTTACAAGAGGTATATATGGTGGCATAAAACTCTAAGTCGGCTGCAGTCCAACTCGGAAACGATCTGTACCGTACCGCGGGGCGCTGCGCTCTCCTCGTCACAAGTTGGCCTTTATCAGTATATACGAATTTGGATCATCACAAAATAACACTCCACCTTGAGACAAATTCCATATTATAGCATGAACGAGAACCTTCACCCTGAAACAACAAAGAAAAACACCTTCGGCGCCAAATAGCCTCTTGGGCTAGACAATGATACCAACTAAGTCCGAGCAAAGCTCGAACTTAGTAACATGAACTGGCTTTGTCATCATATCAGCAGAATTATCATGAGTGCTTATCTTGCATACCTTTAACTTACCTTGTGCAACAACATCACGCACCTAATGGTATTTGACGTCAATGTGTTTTGTTCTCTCATGAAACATCTGATACTTAGTAAGGTAAATAACACTTTGACTGTCACAAAACAGGTTAATGCAAGTATCATCTCCACAAAATTCAGCAAACAAACATTTCAGCCAAACCGATTCTTTACATGCTTCAGCAATAGCTATGTACTCTGCTTCAGTGGTAGACTGGGCAACAACGGATTACAACGTTGCCCTCCAACTCATGGCACAACCACCAAGCGTGACATAACCTGTGAGGGATCTCCTCTTATCCAAATCGGCAGCAAAATCTGAATCCACATAGCTTACGAGTCCCTCATCAGTCTTGCCAAACTTCAGACAAGCATTGGATGTGCCGCGAAGGTACCTGAAAATCCACTGAACAGTCTTCCAATGTTCTTTACCAGGATTAGCCATGTATCTACTAACCAAACTCATAGCATATGATAAATCTGGACGTGAGCAAACCATGACATACATTAAGGAACCAACAACACTAGAATATGGAACTCTAGACATGTACTCAAAATCCTCATCAGTATTAGGACATTATGTAGCTGACAATTTAAAATGAGTAGCAATAGGAGTACTAACAGACTTTGTATCATGCATGTTAAAACGATAAAGAACTTTCTTAATGTAGTTTTGCTGACTAAGAAACAATAAACCAGAATTTCTGTCTCGGGTAATCTCCATACCTAGAATTTTCTTACCAGCACCAAGATCCTTCATCTCAAACTGCGCTCTCATCCCAAACTGCGCTCTCCTCTTCACAAGTTGGCCTTTATCAGTATATACGAATTTGGATCATCACAAAATAACAGGCCCAACGTGAATATCCCTCCAGGATGCAGAACCGCTACCGATGCAGCTGCACAGACCGCACGCGACCACGTGTTGCGTCACGCGCGGTCATGCGGCACGGCAGCGATGATCCTGACAACCTCATGCGCAAGATGCACACCTCACAGCATACGCGGAGCAATCTCCCTGGACAAGGCCCGACGACTCCACTTTGGTCTTGGATGTCGTGTAAGATCAGCGTAGACAGCAATGCCATATCCATTTTTTACTTCCCATACAAAAAGACCCAGATGAAATAGACAGAAACAAGACGAATACTATGGGAGATAATAGGTGGGTACATATGTGAATATTACACAAATACGAGTAGGTTGGTTGAACCAAACAAGCAACACACACAGGCCATGACGTGCCCAAAATTTCATTTCAGCTCATAAGCATAGTAGAGAGCTGGTTACAAAGTCCAGCAGATGAATACAAGAGGCAGCATAAAAAACTAGACAAGCAGAAGTGTTATGAGCTGAGTTCCTGCAAGAACTCTGATTATGAGTTCTCCTATACCAAGCATGTTTACGAATATTTCCTATAGAAAGATCTCAATGTAGTTGCGCTAGCAGAGAAAGCAAGGATCAACACTAAGCTCTGAGAATATATTATACAACATTGCATATGAAATCTCACTAGTAAAGAGAAACAACATGCAACAATTGTTGTTCATCAGTGTGCTAACCTTTGGCATCTTCCCGACCTCTACTCCCCGAAAAAACAGTGTACTAGCCTCGTCCAACTTCATTCAATTCATTACAAAAATGATAACTTGTTCATTTCCTTGGATCCAGAGAATAGACTCCAAGTAGTAGTTATGGATGGAAAGACATGTAAGGATGAATGAGCCTCACATCATTGTGTTAAAATGCGACCCATCAGCAATGAGAAACACAACTTCACAATTTCCCCCAATTGGGTGCATGCAGAATTTCCTACATTAAACCAATATAATTGTGGACAATACAGGGGAACTCGATCAAATTTTTCACAAAGGGTTTGGTTTACTCCAGTATCCTAGTCGTCATACACCAATTCAAGATAACAAAGTTCAAACGCATCTCAAAAATAAAATAAAAACTAAAGGCTGTAATCACTGGGAGCAATTAGCGTCCCATTTATATAACCCGAGCATGCAACTCTTATGATTATCACACTCAAGATCATGCAAATTTGACACCACTAATGCATGAGGCAACACGCCGAGAGACTGCACCTGTCACGTCATATTATCACCTGTTTGTTCATTTGCTTGCAGCAGGTCACATCGTATGAGAAATATTGCCGCTGTGAACTCCCTGCTTTTCTCGGCGGTCTCCTCACACTCACAAGTTCGTATGCGCTCTTCACGTTTGACCAAAGCGCATGTAGGCACCACAAGCCTCAGGTATCAGGTACGCACATGCCTCCGGGATGCCAAACCGCTGCAGCAACATACACAACGCCACGAGCTGCGGGAGCACTCAAGGCCCGACAACTCAACCTCGGTCTTTGATAGCAGTCACAAGATCAGCATCGGTTGAGAGAACTTATTCATTTTCACATACAAATAGACCACAAATAAAATAGACCGAAATAAGACTAATACAAATAGGAGTAAATAATAGGTGAGTACAAATGTGAATATTACACCAATACAAGAAGGTTGGTGGAACCAAACAAGCAACACTGATAGGCATATTTCCTACACAACTGCAATGTGCCATACTAATATGGCAGCTACATACTGTACTATGCTAACCATGCTAAGCATGCAAGAACGTTCAGAACTCTTAAAAGAAAAATGGTCTGAACACATCTGCCAGACCAAAATGGGAACAAGCAATTAGAGATATATACATGAACTTAACGTCATGTTCTAATACTGAGTTTACATATTTCCGGGAAGACAGTCCAATGCTAACTTCCTGACAAGCAAGGGGCTTGAGACGTTCTGTAGCAACAGCCAATAGGTTAATCACACTAGCACATAGCATTGGGAACCGGCCATTTAACTATCATGACCAAAGAGCTCTTCACACAGACATTTCCATGCATTACGCATTTCTGTATAAAACATGGCAAGTCGTCATATAGTTATAATTTTCATCTTAAGTAACTAAGTTTCAGGTTCAGAGCATACCTTGATATAATGCATGTCTATCATTTCTTATTAGATTGGACTGTTCGTGTCACAGTGGACACCCCATCAACAAATTTCGTTCGGAATATCACGTTGGCGTTGTTGAACATACCCTCTTTTAGAGACACAACTATGAACTGCAAAGACAGTAGTAGTAACCAACTTTGAATTATTAACTGTACATCAATTGTCACAGAAGTGCACAACTTAGAGGATTAAGCTTACCTGGGACTGCGGGAAATGTGCCTTGATCATTCTACCAATGTTTTGGGTGTGGCTCAGATCAAGGGCAGCATCAACCTGCAGTGCAAGAACATCCAGATCAGCTGAAAAGGATTATTATTGTTTTCAATTTTATCCTCTCCCATCAAACCTAGCCGCAAATACCCGAGACATGGGGTATACAGGAGTAAAAAAACATGATAGAATAATCTTACTAGGTTATGCTAGTTTGTAATATGATCAGCCAGATTAGAGACAGTGGTAACTGGTGAGCAACTTAATAGGAAAATTACATGCAGACATACCTCATCTAATATGTAAAGCGGTGCAGGTTTGAAAAGAAGTAATGCCAGGATAAGACTAAGAGCAAGAAGGGACCGCTGTCCTCCACTGAGTTCGGATAAAGATTGCTTCCAAACTGTTCCAAATGCCACACGAACTTCAAGACCATCCAAGAAGGTACCACCTTCAGGAGGATCAAGTTTTGCCATTGTACCGGGTAGAAGAGTACTGAATATAGACCCAAAATCCCTAAAAGAAGTAGAAATGAGAGGTTAGTTAACTTTGTGTATTTGTGAGTAAATAGAATACCATCATTACGGAGTCTGAGCAATATTTCATGAAGTGATGCATCTGCTGCTAGGAAAGATTACAGAATAATAAAGTACACTTACTTGTTTACTTTGAGCCATGTGACTTTCAAGGTCTCTTTCTTCTTCTCATCCAACTCTTCTATCACTTTCTTGATTTTTGCCTTGTCATTCTGAAGATGACAGCAAAAGGTTATATTGCATGCTGCTACAAAGATCAATCACAGGTTATCAAGAAATTTATATATGGCAAGACCTACCTCGATGATATTTTTCTTCGATATCAAATCATTGTATTCATCCTCTGCCTTCTCAAACATAGCCATAACTTTCTTATTGACCCTCTTCTCAAGACTGCATTTGACAATTAACTGATAAGTCGGTGCTTTGCATTGTAAATTAATCATCTGATAAGAGTACAACTATCAAGAAAAATCAGATGTACATGAAGTTTTTTATTGCCTTCTTTTAGATGAAAGATTACCCTGATTGTTGAGCTTGGAGATTTTCAAGTTCTTCCCGTGCTTTGTGTGGCTCACACGAGGCAAAGTCATAATCCGTACCACTTCTTCCAAACAACTGTTTCTCAGTTGCAATCCAAGTGTACTTCTCCATTAGCTTATCAACCCTCGAAGAGCAATCCTTCTGCTCTATCTCCATCCTCTTAACCTATATGGTACATTAAGAAGTTTGAAAAATAAGTCAGTTATAAAGCGAAAATATGCACCAGATATTACAACCAATACTAAAAAAGAAAATATTCAAGCAGAAATATGCACCAGCGATTACACCCAACAAGTACCTCGTTTTCCATTTTCTTCCTTTCAACATTCGAATCACTAAGTAGCTGCTGAAGTTTTTGCTGCTCCTTGGACATGCAATTTATTTGTGAGTCGCATTCCTTCAGTTTGGAACGGCCTATATTGAGCTCAGATTCAGATTGATCCAAATCTAGCTTTGTGGAAGCAACCTGCATGTGATGAGTGAAACAGACAGGATTAATTTAATGAATGAGATGCAATGGCCGGTAGTTAAGTTCAAATTAAACCATTACACAGCTTAATGGAGTACCTTGCTCTTATATGTGCCCCAGGTTTCAGACAGAGCAGTAATCTGAGCTTTCGAAGTTATTAATTGCTCTTCAAGCATAGCAAGTTCATTAGCAACTGCATCTTTCTCCATAATCAGTCTTTCCCTCTCACTTTGATGAGCCTATCCAGGATAAGTAATAATAGAAACAACAGATATGTTATCCATCGAACTGTTGGGATTAATAATACTGGACTAAAAATAAAATAATGAAGTCGTGAATACAATATCACACAGAACATTCATAACCTAAGCATTTCAAATGTAACTATATCAATTCTCCAACAAGAACAGAACGGTACCCTGCATTACTTACATGCATCCTCAGCAAGAGTTTGTCTTTTGATAATGGTGGTCAATGATAATTTTCAACAATAAGCAGCCTAATGAAAGCACTCTAATTATAGATATCCAACAGAACATGTGTGGCATGAAAAAACTGGACAGTCCTAAAAAAAACAAGACTAACCATAGAGAAATCAGTTTAGAGCTAGAAGTTAACTACGAAATAATAGAAGAGGAAACGTCTTGTCGAATACACTCGAGAGATAATAATGCAAGGAACAAATGCAAATCCCTGATGGCAAAAACAGAGTCAGAAATCACACCTTTAACTGCTTCGACATAGACTGCATTTCCGATTTCAATGACTTGATCTTATTTTCTAGAGCTTTGAGCCGACCTTCACGTTCAGAGCCGTAAGTCTTAATTGTCTTTTCTAACTCAGAAACAGTGGAGACACATTTTTTATACTGCGCTTGCTTCTCCGTTAACTCTTTCTTTGATTCCTCGAGCTCTTGCTCGAGTTTCTTTACAAGTTCACCTAACTAAAGTACAAATAGAACAATTGTTGATCCAATTTGAAGATGGAAGTCCCAAGGTAACCATATTGATAGCATAAAAATAATACCTTGTGATGTTCATTTTGCTCAACTCTGTTCTGAAATAATGATAGATCATATGATTTGAGTTCAAACTGAGATTTCAACTCGGCGTACTTCTTATGCAGAGGCAGAAGCACAGCAATCTGGAAAACAAGGTAAATTAAAATATCTACTTACAGATAATTGTGAAGCATTCCACCAGAAAAATCAATCTAACAGATGATGGCAGTACATAACATGTTCAGACCAATGAACAAAGATAATCAATACTGAACAAACAAAAACTAATCCAGGCTTAATAATCTAGGATATGTAATCAATTAGAATTTAACTGGTAGCACCATTAATTCATTTTCCTTCTAGACCATCGTGTATACATGCTAGTGCCATTTCTGTCTTTGCAAAACAAAAATATAAATTTACAAACTTTCAGTTAACATATAAAAATCAGATATTTAAGGAAAAAATGTGTTCATAGAGCATATTGCAGTATCACATCACATAACAAGGCCCTGGGTTATGGAGAGTATTATAAATACATATGAATGCAAAAGGGAACAGGATAGCATGTATTAGCATTGCATCAAGTGAATACCTTCTGTTCAATAATAGAGAGCCTGTCCTTATGGTCAGAGAGATCAGCCTCAGCTTTAGCTAATTCATGGAGTTTCCTTAGCAAGTCCCCACCACCTCTGCATTATAACATGTGTAATCATTACAGAGGGAAACGTAGGTGTTTATCACCTCAGATTAGTAGATAAAATGACAACAAATGCAGGATACTTGTTTTGCTTTCTGAGAGTAATCTAGCTTATCTCCAGAAAATACAACTATAAGAAGCCAAAGATGAGCAACACTATTATTTTCCTACTTATAAAGTTCGGAGTCGGTGGTGAGTTCACTCTCCCACCACTATTACTTATAGCTAATAAATGTGGCAAACAACTTACAAAGGACTTGAATAAACAGCTACAATTTTCCATACAGGTGGGGCAAACAACTCAAGCAAAAGACATCTAATATACAAATACACTATTATAGTCACAAGTGGGACCAACACTTTAGCGAAAAAACAACATAAATGAACCAACACAAAGTTATTGGTGCACGTATGACCGAATTTTTTTACTTGTCCTAACAGGACGAAAGACCCTTTCTTCCTATAATATTTATTGCCCGACCAGTGACCGCCGTCCTCAAGCCAGATCTCATCCTTACTGCCCAACATCCTACGTTTCAAAATGCAAAATTATGCCTCACTTCAAATCACCTCTTAATGGTCTTTAGCTGCTCCAACATCCTAGTCTTTACACCATCATTTTTCTGGCGGAACCAAACAATGGTCCCATGACACCAAGACTATTCCGAAAATCCCATGGACATGGCCTAATTCCTTGCCTTTTGTCTGTTTTTTTCATAGCAAAGCACGGGTTCAGTGCTAGTATGTTCAAAGTTTTGACTATCAACAACCAATACCAAAAATAAAAAGCGCCTGACGAACATGTCTGCTGTTGAAAAGTCTAGATCACCCCACTGAGATATTGGGCCAAGTCGACATAAGCCCTTGAGCTTTAAAAGCGTCTAAGCAACCCATAAGGTGTTGAATACGTTTAAATGAACAAAAGAAATGACCCGTGTAAAATTCATCTCATTTCATGAATAGATTCAGAAAAAAAAAGGCACAAGAAAATCAAAATCAAGGAAACCTTGTCAAATTCTTGTTTAGATTATTTTTAAGAGCTTATTCATTTGTTTCCTAAATTTGAAATTTCAAAAGACGAAAAAAAAATCTATTCCATGAGTCGAGAACCAGAAACCTGACCGATTTTTATTTCCAATTAGTTTACATTTTGAATTTCTTTTGCATTCTTAAAATTTTGGGATTCTTAAAATTGTAACTTGTACAAGATAAACTAATTCTCCTGAATTATATTGTTTCCTGACATTTTCATGACTAATTCTCCTGGAAGTGTGAGGTAACTGCATCCTCAGCCATGTCAACCTACCATGGTAGCAAAACCATCTCAGGAGTTATTTAAACAGTACTCCAAAGAACAGGGATAATGGCAACAGGAAGGAACACCCATTACAGAATCCATCCAAATATAAATCAGATGCAAGCATTAACACTAAGTGAAGTGTCAAAACAAAATTACCTGCGACTACCTCCTGTCAATAGACCACTAGGCTGAAAAATGTCACCTTCAAGAGTCACACTCGTACTGCCAACTTCCCTATTAAAGGCAATCTGGAACAAGAAAAGAATAACCTATATCAGTGAGAACCAACCCTTCATAGATATTACAATTGCACAGGCAGACTGGGTTAAAATAGAGTAACTAAACATATTTCTGAAAAAAGCTATATTACCTCCTTTGCTGCCTCCATATTTCGACACACAAATGTCGAACCAAAGACGTAAGCCATAGCATTCTGCAATAAGAAAATCTCTTCAAACACTTATAGGAGTGTATCTTTGAGTTTGTTAATGTAATGAATGACAAGGTAGGTACATATAACACTGAATAATTTTCTAGATCATAAGTCACTGAAATCAGAAATAAAGTGGAAAAATATCCAATGGAATACGCAAAAAAAATGCTGACTAATAGGATGAAAAATACCAACCTTTACTTCTCCGTCATAGCCAACCAGTTCTAGAGCTAATGTTACATTTTCGGCTCCAACCTACATAGCAACCAATATATCATTCTTCAAAGTTGAACAAAAGGTTACATCCAACTAATGAAAACAAAATAACTAACCATTCTACGAGCAGCCTGCTGGACTCTATCAGGTATAGTACCTGTGTGGATTTTATTCAACGGTATTATGGTTACCCTTCTTCTGAGATCACCATTTTGTAGGAGCTGCTTTCCAGTGGTTTCTGAGTCAACGACCACGTTATATAGCCTTCCTCCAGCAGCAACCTGCATAATTTGACTAACGTTCAAGTGATGCAGCTAAACCAGTCCCTTCACTGAAAGGTAGATTCAACTTCAGAACCAAAATCAGGAGTTTGATAAGACAAACCTCCAATGCCGTTGCTGTTGAGCTATCTTTTATCTTAATAAGCCGTGCAACTACTCCTTTCACTTTTGATTTATCAAAGTTTTTAACAGGGTCTCTATAGCTGAAGTGAACGTTTCCCAGCTCACCAGTAAGTGCACGAACTTTGTCGTTCAATTTCTGCACCACCTCTACCTCTGCTGACCGATCCTACAATTGGTCATGGGTGACAAAGAGTAATGAAAATAGTTCCCAAACATTGCCAAGATTTCCGTTAAGAAACTTCTAGTATGTATGCCACAGAAAGCTGATTTTTTTATGCATACCTTTTGCAGAGCTTCCATCTGGCCCTCTTCGTAATTTATAGACCCCATAGATGCCTTGATAGCTTCCAAGTCTTTTGTCCTAGCTTTCAGTTCTTTCTCAGCTGCAGTAGCTTCATCATGCTTGGATTTCATCTGAGTTTTCTTCTCTTTCAGCTCCTTCTCAGAATGGTTTATCTTTGTCGTCAGCTGCTTTAGTCCAGATTCTGCCTCTCCAACAGCAGCTTTTGCATCTCTAAGTTGATCTTCTAGACATTTCTTCTCATTTGCACTGCTTTTTCCTGCTAGCACACCCTGTGTCAAGTAGAATTTAGTATCCAGAAACTCAAAAGTCAAGACGTTGTCTGTTGATACACTATGATTTGAGAAATTTTGCATACCTGATATTCTTTCTCACTTTCATCTAACTCTTTTGTCAGATCCTCTGCTCTCTTACTCATATCAGATGCACCATCCTCTGCCTTTTTTACAGCAGCATCTCTCTCAACTATAGATCTCTTGATGTCCTCAATGTTCTTGAGAATCTATAAGCAAATAGTGTGTATGTCAGACTGCAAGTATTTCAGAATAAATGTGGATTACTTATTGAGTGACATGAATATGAACAATATATTACCTTTTCAGCAGCCTTTTCCTCTGACCTCAGAGTTTCCTCTTCATTATTCATCAGAGAAGTTTCCTTAATAAGTGCATGTTGGATCTTATCCACTTTCTCCGACAAAACCTTCATCTCACCGCCTAGTTTGGCTTCTTTTTCAGCAGCTAGGGTAGCTATGTTTTTGTCCATTTCATTTATCTCTGCATTTAGCTTTTCTGTGCTTTCATCCAGTTCAACAATCTTTCCCCTGATTTGTTTGACATCACTCAGTGCACTCTCTCGCACTTTCTCAGCTTGAACGAACTCATAGGCAATACAGAATCTTTTAAGTCGATCTAGTTCAGTATTACCATTGGCCCATTTCATGTATTGGCACCTCTCTTTTCTAAGTTTCGTTAATGCAGGAAGGATTTCTTCATCGAGGAGTTTATTTATCTCCTCAACTTTATTCTGCTTCTTCTCGAGTGTTTTAAGAGCAGATTCCTTCTTCATTTCATACATCCTTGTGCCTGCTGCCTCCTCCAACATGGAAAGAATTTCTGGAGGCTTCATGTTCAGCACTTTCGTGATACGACCTTGCATAATTAGGAAATGAGGATTGTTCACATTAAGCTGCACAGAGTGGAAAAGAGTCTGCACCCGGGAAGGTTGTGCAAGATGGCCATTGATAAGGTATTTGTTCCGTCCACCAACTACAATCTACAAATACAAGAGAGTAGTTTATCAATACCCAGTAAAGCACTACTGGTCCAAAAGAAACATACAAAGATCAAGAAAAACAAACTGCAGACAGCGACTTTAGTTAAAGCAGATCAAGTATGAGAATTAATTACTAGGAGAATTTACTAGGCATTATTGCGGGTTAGTGGACAAAAACACGCATCCATATATACACTGAAATCCACAACCACCTAAATCAAGAGCATATCCATATTCCATGGTACCACCATTCCTATTAATTCCCAAAATAAATACATCTACAAACCTTGCAGTATGCACTGGCGGAGCTACGTTAAGGCCAAACTGGGCCATGGCCCGCCCAGGTTTTTGGTGAAACAATACTATATAGCGCTTATGCATCGAAGGCCCAGCCCACTAGGACGATTCCACGTACCTGTAGGCTGCCTCCCAGGTCACTCGTTCCTCTGGAATCTCAAATCGACACAAACCATGGCCATGGAGCGCCTCGGTAGATTAGAAATTTGGACCAAAAAAGGAGGAAATCGAGGGGAATCGGTGGAGCATAGAACGCACAGAAGCGCCGCGCCGCCGTAGGCAACCGGGGGTCGGAAGGTGGCCGCTGCAGCCCGCAGGCAAGGCCGCACTGCACGGCACGTGGCCGGCAGGAGTTCTAGCCGTCGGCAGCCAACATTCTGGCTGAATCGACCCCCTTCTCTTCTCAAATTATCCCGTCTAGGTAATCTTATTTCTTCCATGAATTCTTAGTTAGCAATTTATAGCATATAATCTTCACAGAATTGTGAATTGTTTTTCAATTTTTCCAAAAAAAAGTGTTCTGTTTTAGCCTGGCCCGCCCTTGATTTTTTTTCGAGCTCCGCCACTGGCAGTATGCATCTCCTCACGCATAATTAGGAGAACAATTAGCGCCGATTTTGGGAATCCCTAACGACAGAATTGTAAGGGACGCCCTACTACCCAGATTCGCCCACGGTAAAACCTCAAAATTACGCACTAAGGATAGAGAATCGTCATAATAATAGAGTCAGGCAGTCGGCAGGCTTAAACGAGAGAGAGAAAGGGGTTCGGATGCGCTATTACCTGTCGAGTGACGGTAATCTCGGGCGAGTCCTCGTACCCGAGCGGGGATCGTGCGCGGTCGGAGTTGTCGAAGACGATGGATACGGTGGCCTTGGTGACCCCCGCCTGCCCCTGCTTGTAGACGAGCTCCTGGAGCGAGGCGGCGCGCACCTGGCGGAGGTCGGTGATGCCGAGCACGAAGCAGATGGAGTCGAGGATGTTGGACTTGCCGGAGCCGTTGAGGCCCGTGATGGCGTTGAAGAGCGGGTCGAACCCCGGCACCACCGTCCGCCCCGCGTACGACTTGAACCCCTCCAGGCACACCTCCTTGATGTGCATCTCGCCGGCGGGGGCGTCGCCGGGGGCCGGGGGCGGAGATCCGGCTAGGGTTTGGCGGGCTCGGGCGGGAAAGGTTTCGAGGAGTGGGGAATTTTCGGGGCTGGGATTTCGAAATGTTTTCGGAAGTGGTAGCGGCTAGTGAGGAGGGAGGTAGCTGAATGGAGATGGTGGCGGCGAGTGGTGGGGTACTAGTCTAGGTACTCTTGGGCTGAGATGGTAAGATGGGCCTTTGGGCCTCGCGTAAGGCATTTCTTCTCTTCTTTTTCTAGATTTCACTTGGTATGCTTTTAAACCGCAAACAACTTGCTAGGGCTATGCTCTAGTTTCCCTTTAAAATTATGCTATTTTCGTGTTTTTTCTTAAGATATGATAAATTTTTTAAGTTCAAAGATGTATTTGTTTTTAAATAAAATATTTATGTTCTACTTTTACATGGTTGTTATCACGCAAAAACCGTTTCCATGTGCTTTGGTGGCACAGTACGCTCGTGTGGGGCGTGTTTGGTTGCCCACGAAGACCCCATATAAGTTGTGGGGATGCAATAATGGTCTGTTTGATTACATGGGCCGCATCGTGTTTCTGGTCCGCACGAAATTTAAATCACCCCTCAGCCAAACCCTGGAGGAACAGCCGAATCGGGCGCACCGAGATCATTCGAGCTCGTGCAACCTTGGAGATGGCGCGAGCTCGCGCACGCACGCAAAAATACGGCGGGAGATATTTCGCTCACAGCCAACCAATTTTGCTCCCCTATTTCACCCATTTCGGCTCATCGCCGAAACTCCCCACACCATTCCCTCCTTTCAAGATCTCTCTACCGGCAACAAAGCACCTTCCACAACGAGCAGGTAAGCGGTGACATCTTCTCCTCTGGTCGGCGCTGGTTGGTGGTGGGCGGCTGAAGCCTCTTCCTCCTCTTCACCAAGCTTAGAGTGGCCTCCTTCACTCTACGATGCATGTAAGTTCCTTCAAACCCTAGGTACTTTAGCTTAGATCTGTGAGTATTAAGTAGCTTGAGGTCATGATGTAGTTTGAGCAAGCATTGCTTCACGATTTAGTGTGAGCACGTGCTAGATAATGAAGTTGTGTAGCGATTTCGTAGCTCTTGCATGTTCAGTTGTGATGTTGTTAATGATGTTGTGGTTGATCTAGATGATGTAGTAGATCTTGGTGTTGTGCAATTGTCTTGCTCGTAACCATTGTAGGACATGACCCTCGATGAATTTAGCCCTGGCCCTAGTGATGTCAGATAGCCAGCCAAACCCCTCTGAAAGGATAGAGATGGTAACCTATAGGGGTGAATAGATTTCTACAAATTTCTTTTTCTTTTCACAAGTTTTAGGCTATGCGGATAAATAAGGTACCTAACAACTAAGTGAAACGACTATATGATGCAATACAATACAATGATTCAAGTGTGAAGGCTATCACAAAAGTAGATACAATAGTGAAAGAGCTTGGATAGAAATTCAAATCGCTTTGGTGAGAATGTAGATCTTGGTCATCTCCTTCGATTCTCCAAAGATTCGCAAGTTTGAGTGGTTGGAGGAGGAGATCTAGATGATTTGGTGGATCGGCATATGGTGTTCTTGAGTGGAGGAACGAGCTAACTGAGGTTGAAAAAGGGGTGGGGTATTTATAACCCCTCCAAAATATAGTCGTTGCAGTCTCCGGGGGGCGGATTACCCGGTTGCCAAATAATCCAGCCACCCTAACAAATATCCGGCCAAATATCCACCCCCATTCTAGATTAGAGTCATGCAATTTGACGAAACGAGTCCTTAGCCAAAACTGTGGAGGCCGGATATTTGGGAATAATCCACCCCCGGATTATCCAGCTTTTAGACTGAAATCAGGTTAAAAACAGGGCGAGCTCTTTTCACTTTGTATTTTGGGGGTCGATGCTGACAAGATCTAATCATCTAAAAACATGCACCAGTTAACACTTGATTAGATCATCACTAGTGTTGTTGTCTAACACACAAAAACATAAAGGATTAATAAATGTTCCTTCAGTTATGGCCTGTATATTTTGAGTAATTGAGGTGGTAATATGCTAACCCCTCACATGCTAAACTTGCATGGTAGTAATACACCCTCTTTTGATGTGGTGCTAGGTTGACACCATACTAAGAAGAAAAAACTTGTGATACTTCAGTGCTTTCGGCATATGATGATCAATGCATGCTTTGCTCATGTTGCACTCTTCCTTGTGATCCTAAGTTGCTTGTTTTTCACATTGTAGTCTTGTTCTTCCGTGTTGTAGTGGTCAGAGGGAGGGTTCGAGGAATCTACACTTCTAGAGGTCTTGTCCTGCTCAAGTGGACAGTTTCCCCAAAGGTTGCTGCAAAATGTTCGAAACTATAGAGAAGACAGAGAAGGCTTACTCCATGTCTATGCTGCCACATACCCCTCTCCTGCCCGAGAGCTGCACTAATGGAGTACGCAATGACGCTGTTAGCAGGACTTGAGTGGCCAAAGGTGCAGAACTGACCGGGTGTGGCCGCCCCAAAGACTTCATAATCCTCGTCCAGTTCATCGTTATTGTGTATTTGTTGTTCACCCAAATCTGTATGATCATATGTGAACATCAGTGGGCTGGTAAGCTCATCACTACCGGATGCAAGGTAACCGCAACGACACAAGAGTGTGCAACCAAACACAACGTATTAACCCTAAACAGAAATGCGGTCAATCAAACACAAGCACCATTCTAAACTAGTTTCCTTTCATATGGGCATGGGTGGAATTTTTTGGCAACCAAACGGTTTGACCCTGTTTCTCCTCAACCAGACTCTAGAGCGCGACAGATGTAAAAGGCTCAAAATCGGTGTAACAAAACAGAAGTTTCAAAGGCTATATGTATACAACAACCCTACATTAACAAGAGAAACAAAACAGCTTATTTTGCTGGTATGATCAGGGGAGACACATGCTTTATGCTTAATCATATACATCTTTGATCTTTCTGCACATTGTAACTTAGCTGACAAGGGAAAACAGGGAAAGTCCTATCAATTACACCATGCTAAACAAACACCTGCATACAAAATTAAACACAACAGCTGTAGCTGCAGTAGTGGCAACAAAAATCTGCAGCTAGCAACTAGAAGGAACTTGTCAAAAATAAAGGAATTGGCATGGTCAATCTGCTCCGGCTTCTTCTGTAGCTCAACTAGGTGGTGTTAGCCTGTAATGTCCTGGTACTGTACTCCCTTTATCTGATGTATTGGCAAAGGAATAAACTTATGATCATACTGTTTGTTACTTTGTTTTATAGTCAAATATGGGATTTCTGGCTTCTGGAAGCCCTAGATCTCGAAACACTTCTTCTTCGATCCGAGAAAAACATTGAGACTACCAGCAAGAAAGCAACTACAGACATTGCCCAGACAGCAATAATCCACATCTTTGAGGATCTGGCTAGTCTACTTGATCTATGTACATGTGATACAGTGTCTGCGGCTCTTTCAACAGCCTGCTGCCTGGTCACATCCAAGGATTCAGCATTTTGTCCAACTGTTGTCGCAGATGACCGTTGTGTAACTCTGTCAAATTTATTGGAGGTTGGGACTTCCTCAATTTTCTTCGAGATGCCGCCTATGACAGTGCTTAGCCGAGGGCAATTTCGGCGTTTGTGGTGCAAGTATAGAGCCTTGTTCAAAGACCTACCGCATTCAATGCTGAGAAGATCCCTCTCCCGTGCATTTTGATCGCCTTTTGTGATAGAAGATGGATCAGGTGGTTCAGGGAACTTGGCCCAACATGTGTTTACCATATCGGTGTTTCTCCAGTCAGCCTTATCAAAGCTCCAATCACCAACACCAAATCTCAGCCCGTAATGGAAAACCTTGTATTTTGCTCCAGGTAGAGGAACATAGCCGGGATATATCAATATATCGCTCCTTATGATGTGCCGCAGGTTAAGCTGTGTGTCAAGTGAAGAAGAAAGTGTCAAGCAGCAAGATAAAAAAATCACAGAGAATGACAAGAAAAATTTACTAGTTGAAACGAGAGAGCTAACTGCCGACTGGTGCTTCCCATATTAGCTTTCTAGAACTTGTGAGTGCACACTCTTGGTAGAATGTCTCTAGAAGTTACTAACACAATATTTGCATTGATGTTAACAGCTACAGGTATTCAAATACATGCAATGCACTCAGCATCAATGTAGCCTGTAAGTTCTAATGCGGTTCAGCCATAGTCCATAGGCTTGCAAATGCAAGAACAAAAAGGTAAACTGTAGCAACACATACCTCGGCTGCTGCAAAAGAGTAACCGTACATCTCACTTATCCAGCCAGATGCATATATATCACCAGTAATGTTTGTTGCATAGTGCTCTTTGTCTGCACGGACCTCTTCTGATTTGTGCAGCCACAGCATAGCAAAACGTCGGAGATCATCAATATGCATGATAATGACACCACCAACCTTGTCGCATGCAGATGGATTGCGAGTGTGTATCTTTGCAAGTATATTATCACAGCCAATGAGATATCTGGCAGACAGAAAGGGTGATATTAGTACATTGCTCTGACATATCCAATAATTTCATGCATCAGTGCCTCAACTTGAAAGGAGACTTGCACAAATCTTGAGGCATCTCTAAACATATCTGGTAAGCAGGAAATGTAATATTACAAAAATCACAAAATGCATGCTGCAAATTCCATAGCACCACATTAAAATCTTACTCATAGGGAGTTGAAACAGGATGACCAAGTTTTGCACCATACTCCCATGGAGTGATGGAACCTCTCATGATCATATCAGCATCCAAGATAACAATGAACTCAGCATCAGTCTGCACATGGTTAATCCAATGGAGAACTGCTGCTGGTTTATTGATTGCTGGGTACCTAAGAAGAACAAATCGAATAGGTTATGGGGTAATGGACAAAAGTTCAGAACACAATACTAAGTCAGAAGTTTATACCAGTCTCCTGTCAATGGGTCTCTGTTCATGGATGGAACGTAATGTGTGGGAGCAAGGTCGCGACCTTGTAATTCTTCAATTCCTCGTCTGTACAACTCAATAAGCGTGTAATATTACCAGGCTGTCCGCTTAAACGAAAACTGTGCATGAGCCCAACAGTTTGCCAGTCAAAATACGACGAACATTCAGTGGAGAAAAGGGTGTGTATTTTTGGATGTCTAGACAATGCAACATGGTGTACAGTCACTTTGCTTTCAACCTTTAGACTGCTCCAGTACTTCGGTTTCGTAAGCTCTGAGAACCTTTTGCTTTTAAGGAAGCTCAGGTATTTTGACCACTGTGGTTTTGGGCACCCAACAGATGTGTGATGCAAAAGAAGCCCTTCATTTAATGTGTTGATGCACTCGATGCTTAGATATAAGCCCCGCTTCACATTTTGGTCAGATTCCATCATCTCAACCTATAAAGTTAGTAACGTTAAGAGGACACATACAGTATAGCTAGTACCTACCAGTAAGAGAAGAACATTACAAAATAATGCTGAGCAAGACTGTTTACCTCTTTAGGGAATGGAGGTGGAGGAAATAAGCGGTTGCAGTCATAAACTATACCATCCTCATGGTGTTCCAACTTACTGAAAGACCAGTTTCCAACTTTAAATGGCAAACCATAGTGGAGGATAAGAGGCTCAATGCCAATTCTTGGAGTATAACCTGGATAGATCATTATGTCATCATTTATCTTGTGGCGTAGGCCTACCTGTTGAAGAGGATAGATTATTATACAATGAAGAATTGAAGATAGATGCAAGACCACATAAATACATACTGTGGAAATATTTACTTTTCCAATGCATAATAAAGAAGAGCAATCGAGCTTACTTCTGCAGCGCCGAAT